>VZTL01037223.1:0-14008 GCA_013400535.1 Scopus umbretta
CCTACCTGTATAGAGAGTGTCCTGTATGGCTAAGGTCACAGGGATCTGACTTACAGGCTTCTGCAATGCAACAGGAAGGGATAAAAATGGCTTTGTCCTCCTATTAACTGACATGGCGGTGGGTCATGTCGGCTATTGAGCAACAAAAAGCAAATGGAATATCTTCTGCTGCTCCACAAGAAGCTGTTTCAACGATCTGTAGTTAAGATTGCAGAACAGATAACTGATAATGACATGGAAGAAAAATTATACAAACTGTTTTATTCAGTGATGTTCTCCTTGATGGTCTTATTCCTGACATTTGTTCTCATTGGTTGTGCTTCCACATCTCACATTTATTGAATGCTTATAATAATGAGTATTTGCATAAGAATCACAGATGAGTTTGGATTGGAAAGGACCTCTAAAGATCACCTAGTCCAACACTCCTGCTGTGGGCCGAGANCTTGCACTTGGCTTTGTTGAACTTCATGAAGTTCACATGGGTTCACTCCTCAAGCCTGTCAAGGTCCCTCTGGATGGCATCCCTTTCCTCAAGCGTATCAACTGCACCACTTAGCTTGGTGTCATCTGAAAACTTGCTGAGAGTACACTCGATCCCACTGTGTACATCATTGGTGATGATATTAAATAGTACTGGTCCCAGAGCAGACCCTTGAGGGACACCACTCATTACTGGTTTCCACTTGGACATCAAGCCATTGACTGTAACTCTTTGGACATGGCCATCCAGCCAATACCTTACCCATCTAACAGTCCATCCATCAAGCCCATATCTCTCCTCTGTAGTGGCAAGAATGTTGTGCAGAAATGTATCAAAGGCCTTGCAGAAGTCCAGGTAGATGACATTCAACAATGTGTGTTTTAACTCCACGCTTAACTGAACAAAGCATATGGATTACTGAAGACAACATCACGCAGGAACTTTGTAACCATTGTCAGTGCCTGAAGCATGAGGCTGGCTAGAGTGTGGAACAGGGAAGCAAATCTCACTCCCTACCCCAGTGATACTTGTTCGAACAAGAGGTCATTTCCCAGCTCTGCTGCCCAGTTTTGGAAGTGGCAAGGCCATGATGAATTTCTTTTCACAAGATCTGTGCAATCAACTGGTGTCTGAAAAAAAATCACCTTTAAGTCCCTTGAGTTTTTCAAAAGGTGTTCTTCACTTTACTATTGGAGTCTTTAGCATGTTGATTGAAAAGGAACTTGTTCAGTAAAATAGAGAGTAGATGAGATTAGACAGACCAGAGAGCAAAGCTCTTACCCAAAGTGTTCTGCAGCCATCCCAACTTCCCCATGTACCATACCTGCCAACCACAGCCCTGCTGCCTTCCAGTTGATGGTTAATCTTCACAGCCTCCCCTCCACCCTCCCTGCAGGGCTGTAAGGGAAGTACAGAAGCAGCTGGAATTAAGCAGAGAAGGTGCACTTTGAGTGCCGTGTTTGCCTGAGGAACATTAACAGAGCAGGCATGTGGTGATGGATGTTGATACATGATACAATTCCAAGCAAAGATGGCGTGACAGTGGCCAGCTCAGGGAGATTTTACTTATATAGCCTTGTTGCACTGGAGATGCTTGTGGGAAGGCTGACAAACCTGTGATAGTGCCGATACGAATGCTGCCCTGTAGTACTTGGTATAAAAGGTCTCTTTTCAGGCTTTGGTGTGTTTAACTGTGTCCTGACACTACAGCTGCTACTGTTAGGTTTTACCATTCACAAGGAAAACCCTTCATTACTAGCCATTCTCTCTCCTGTCAGGACTCTGGTATTCTGGTTTTTATTTCTGAAATGATGTAAGGGAGGTGCTTGGCATTTCCCTCTTCTTGTTGAAGGGTCTTAGTCCTTTCCATTCCCATTTCTTCTGGCAGAACTTTATCCCATAAAAAGTCAGACTGGCCAGCAGCCCGGCCTAGAGCAGGAGGAGGCCAAGGCATATTCAGAAGCTGAGCTGAGATGTTGTCCTACTGAATCAAAAGGACCATGCAGTGCTTCTGCCACTAATCAAGTGAAATTTTCTTCCAGCAGTTACAAAGTGCAGCAGAAACACTGCTAGAAATCTCTCCAGAAAGGGGAAAGCACTGGAGAGTGGGGAGGGTTGTGTCTTACCAAGTCTGTGAGCATGAAGCAAAAAGCCTCTGGAGGAGCAGTGTGGGTTGTACACAGAGTTTTGAGAGCCCTTGAGAGGCTTGGTCTGTGATTTAGTTGAAGCACTAAGCTGATGCTGAGGCTGGTTCTTACAGACTATGAACCCATTCATTTATTTCAGTGGCTGGCTTTTGGAACAGGTAGATACCACTTTCTTAATTGTCTAGGTCTGGATCCATATTTCAGACTTGACATACTCTGTTCCATTACCACGCTCCAACACTGCTATAGTCCAGATTCATTCACACCACTGTAATTTTCAGTGCATTGCTAAGGATGGTCATCATCCCAAGGGACATTAGAACTTGCCTGTGTGTATTTTCAGCATTGTTGATGTTTTTTTGGTACTTTTGTCCCATGATTGACCAACAGCAGTTTCTTCAACTGGCTGGCATAGAATTATTGAGGTCTTCCTAGGATTTGCAAGCAACACATTTCTTTTCCTGCAGGCTGGATATTGTGCTGTTCCCTCGTATTATTTTCTACAAAGGGGAACACTTTTACGTAGGTCAGCCAGAGGAAGATCAGCCCCCTAACATGTATTTGGCTTGCTCAACTGTTCCGGTGTTTCTGAATACTGAACATCTCTGTTCCATTTAAACAGAGAGTACTGAAAAAAATCCAATTATAGTAGTAGTTGTCAGTGTGGAAAACAAAACTATTAAATTCTGATGTACGGCTGGATCTGTTTAGTTCCTAAATAGCATAGATCAAACTGTTTCTTCCTTTTCTTGTGAATTTGTGGCTCAGATAAATTCTGCCAGAGAGACTAATGCGATTTAGACATTAAAACATTTCACTCTTTTAGTATATAAACAGTCTGCATGCTTTGGATACTTAAAATCAATATGTAATTCTAGTTGCACATTAATAAAAGGTCAGATTAATTTTATATGGTAAATGCAGGGTACTGCTATATAAAGCAATAATAGGGTGGGCCGATTGCATTAGGAGGATGTGTTCTTATTGCACTTAAAAGCTTTTAAATTGGAAAGCTATTTTTCTGGCTGAGGCAGATTTTTGTCTATTAAATATTTCCTTTGAGTTGTCCCCAGGACTCCATTTCTCCCTTTTTGTTTCCTCCAGACATACACGCCAAAACAAATCCCATAGCTCTATTGAGCAATTGTACTGCAGGGAGAAGACTGGATAAGATCCCCAGCATAGCCAGTAAACACAATGTGATAAGCGGGTAGCTCATTGTCACCCAAGGGCATCCTGGTGTACTCATACTCTCCTGTTGGAAGAAGGATTGAACATTAAACTCTAGTTTCTGCAGCAGTAAAACAGGGCAGATGAATAAAGGAAAACATTTTAATAACTATGCATTATTAATATCACTAGCAGGCCATTAAATCACCCATTCAACACACATTTAATGAAGGGGAATATGTTGTTTGAACACTGTGTAATTGTCAGACTAACTCATTGAGCAGAGCAGCACGTTTTGCTTCTTGAGCTATGACAGTTTCGTGAGGTTGCCAACAGAGTCAGAAAGGTTGGCATTTCACTGTAGAGATTCAGAATGATCTTACAGCTGAAGCTCCAAAGTCACGTTGGAGAGAACTAAATTCAGTCTCCTTTTTTTGTGACAGATCTCTGTAGTTTCTTCATCCATCTACCTGTTGGTTTCCCAATCTGTAAAAGAGGCATTGTAGCATTTTCTTCCCCTTGACACTTTGCCTTTTTAGGATTGTCCTGGTTTCCGCTTAATTCAGAGTTCATTTTCTTCCTAGTAGCTGGNGTAAGTTTTTCAGTGGGGGATACATCAATAGTCACCTGAGAAATAAGGAACAGTAGTTTGTTTTAAGGAAAATTTTAAAGAAAACACCTCACCATTATGTTTTCCTCTCCTCTGTACATTTGTGCTTCCCCCAGAGAAACACCCCAATTGTTGCAGACCTGATTTATTGTTTTAAGTGGAACTCTTTATGAGGCTTAATAGGTAGAGCATTGTTAAAGCCTAGTCACAAAGCCCTTTATATCTGCAATTTAACTTTGATTTGAAATTCAGCTTTGAAGGAATCAATATTTAGCAGATTTTTGCAATCTAAGTCTGCTTACATAAGGAAAATAAGCCTTTCCATTGCTGCATTTAGAGTAGGAATGAATTTCCCTAAGTTTTAAGAAATTGGAAGAAATAGGATTTATGGATAGGGTGTTAAACATTTTCCTAGCAAGAAGACTCCTGAAGAAATAAAATCTATTCTGTAGAATCCCTCAGTATATAAAATACCTAATATAGGTATCATTGTGTGTCTTTTTGACAAGTTTCAACCTTTCAGAAATACTTACAAGTTCCTAAAAAGTCAGCACTTTTTCAGAGGAAGGCAGTGAACTAAGGCTGTTTTGGCAAAATCAAAATGGGAAGTCAGGTGTTTGAGGAAAGTCAGTTTCTTATTATTGAATTCAATCCCTTTTCTTTTTTTCTCTTTTTTTTTCTTTTTTTCATTTTGATATGACATAATATGGCAGAAGAGTTAAGCAAAAAGTGTTCTTCACTCCTCCAATGTATCTTGTGCATCATTTCATTCTGCAGAAACCTTCAAGACCTGTTTTTAAAATGGTATTAGTAAGAAAGAATTCCACAGTCAAGTGGATATCATTTAGTCACGGAAGGCTTCTGAAAGCAGGGTATGAACAACCACAATATGGGGATATACGTGAATGTTTCTATGCATTCATGGTTAACAAAGTAATGTATTTCTTTATTTCTGTATTTCTGAAACTCTCCAGCCATATGGGATGAAATGATTGAAACCTCTGTTTCACATCTTTCAAGACCTTGCTATGACTTATCTACAGAAAAAGAACTGTGTTGTGCTGTGGTGGTCACAGCAACAGGTTCCTGGTGTTTGGCCTGTACAAGGCATGCCACCAGTTTGCCCTTCTCATCCCCTGTGTGCAAGCCTGTGGTCATTCAGTTTTTCAGACAGCGTTTACCAACCGTCCAGCCATCACCTGCATTCTTTGATGGGTGGACTGTTTGGTGGATAAGGAATTGGTTGGATGATCATATCCAGAGGGTAGTGGTCAACGGCTTGATGTCCAAATGGAGACTGGTGACAAGTGATATCCCTCAGGGGTCCGTACTGGGACCAGTGCTGTTTAATATTTTTGTCAATGACATAGACAGCGAGATCAAGTGCACCCTCAGCAAGTTTGCAGATGACACCAAGCTGAGTGGTGCAGTTGACACACCAGAAGGATGGGATGTCATCCAAAGAGACCTGGCCAAGCTGGAGAGGTGGGCCTGTGTGAACATCATGAGGTTCAACAAGGCCAAGTGCAAGGTCCTGCACCTGGATTGGGGCAACCCCTGATATCACTACGGGCTGGGGGATGAAGGGATTGAGAGCAGTCCTGTGGAGAAAGACTTGGGGGTACTGATGGATGAAAAGCTGGACGTGTGCCAACAATGTGCACTTGCAGCCCAGAAGGCCAACAGTATACTGGGCTGCATCAAAAGCAGCGTGGCCAGCAGGCTGAGGGAGGTGATTCTGCCCCTCTACTCTGCTCTAGTGAGACCCCACCTGGAGTACTGTGTCCAGCTCTGGAGCCCTCAGTGCAAGGACATAGACCTGTTGGAGTAGGTCCAGAAGAGGGCCACAAAAATGATCCGAGAGCTGGAGCACCTCTCCTACAAGGACAGGCTGAGAGAGCTGGGGTTGTTCAGCCTGGAGAAGAGAAGGTTGTGGGGAGACCTTACTGCGGCCTTTCAGTACTTAAAGGGGGCCTACACGAAAGATGGGGACAATCTTTTTAGCAGGGCCTGTTGTGACAGGACAAGGGTTAATGGTTTTAAACTAAAGGAGGATAGATTTAGACTGGATATAAGGAAGAAATTTTTTACAATGAGGGTGGTGAAACATTGGAACAGGTTGGCTGGAGCGGTAGTGGAGGCCCCATCCTTAGAAACATTTAAGGTCAGGTTGGACGAGGCTCTGAGAAACCTGATCTATTAAAGATGTCCCTGCTCACTGCAGGGGGGTTGGGCTAGGTGATCTCTAAAGGTCCTTTCCAACCCAAAGCATTCTATGATTCTGTGATTCTCCAGAGCAATGGCAACCAGACACATTTTGTGCTTTTACTCCTTGAAGTAACGTGCGTCCTGTTGCCAGTGTGCAGGCAGCGCAGCTTGGGAGCCCTGTTGTAGAGTGACACTGTTGTGATACCATGATGGTGATGTGAAATTCAAACCCAGCATGAGGAACAGCACCTGTCTGAAAGGCCAGCAGAGAACCAAACTGGAGCCCATATGAATGATGCTTATATCTGTGCTTACTGTGTCAAAAAAGCAGGGGCAATACCTAGCATTTGGAAAAGACTGAAGGTACTCATTTTTTAGAGCCTGCAAGTGCTAAGATCGTGTGAATAACATGGGCAGAGAGGTTTACACTAGTCCCATCTGCTCAAAACAAAGGGAAACAAGGGTTCACTTCCCTTTTCAGCTTCATGGAAGCCAGATTTGCATTTCTTGACTCCCAAATATCATCCCTCTCTCATACTGTTGCTCTTTCACTGTTTCAGGGGAGTTGAGACTGATTGACCTGGAGGGGGAGAGCACAAGTGAGAATATGGTTGTGTGCAGCCATAAAGTGGTAATACAGGAGTAAAAACTTTTGAGTTCTGGTTGCTGTTTCTTTTTTCTGTTAAGTTAATTGGATGTTCTTGACGTTGCTTAGACTTTGACATATGTTGTGCTCATATTGTTTTTTTTTCGAAGTCGGCACTTGCTGAAACTAGTATAATCATTTCTGGCCCTTTGTTTCAAATGACCTTCATGTATCCTTTCAAGCACAGTTTTTCTGTAACGTCTTTAACAGTCTGTGCTTCACATTAAGCCCCACCTAGTAGTAAGAACTCTGCCTTAAGCCTAAGCAAAATATTTTGCCTTACTTAGGCTTTACATGGACTCATCCTTAGAATTAGTGATGGCAACTAAAATTTACATTGTAGCAAAGAGAACAGATTGTTTAACAGGAAAATCTGACTGACATGAACAGAATTTAGGCCTGGTCTTTGCCAACCAACAGTTTTGTAAAATACTTTAGGGAATTTATTTGCAATCTCTCAGGTTTGTATCAACCAGAAAGTCAGTTTCTCAAATCAGCAGTGCGCAAGGCACAAGTTTGGGAGACATGCAGAGATACCATATAATAAATATAACACCATTACATACCTTCAGAAAAGAAAAAAAAATAAATGCCTCCACCTGCTTTTTGTGAGTGACCTGGTCTTGTTGATGTGCACTGGGAGACCATGAGAACACCAAATACGTTTTTAGGGAAATTAAGCACTGGAAAGCTTCTATTTAGATTGCAGTCTGTCTAGGCGTGGAGCTTTTCATCCCTCTTGAGGCTGGGACAGCTTTAATGCCCAGCAGTTTTGTAAGTGGGAAGTAAGACACTGAAAATCAGGTGCATCAGATAACTGCTGCACAAAGGTCTGGGGAAGTGCTGGTTTTGACCATATTTTGATCATGTTTTCTGTGTCTTAACAGTGATGCAGAAATTCACCGTAAGAGAAGAATGAAAGGTAGTGGTGGAAAATTTAATTTTTTCATGGACTTTTACCGAGAAAACAGCACAAATCATGATTTGTGCGCTGTAATAGCAACACTTCTGGCTTTGACTCCTGCGCAGTATCTCTTAGCTGTTAAAACATGAGAACACCATCACAGTTTATGTTTCATTTGCTGCTGAAGTGTGTGTATCAGCATAAAAAGGAAGAAAACTTTGATCATTGTGAAATCTTATGTTAACTTTGTGCTGCTTTATAACCAGTGAAAGCAGTCACACGCAGGCGGTGTTTAACGTATTTGTTCATTCATTTACAAAAGGCATTTTCACATCAAAACAGTGTCATCAGCTGTAATATACAGTGTATATCTACACTTCAAAAGGGAAGAGATGGAGCTATTTGATTTATTAATAAAACAAAGAGCTTTTGCTGTAAATCAGAATTCAGCAGCTTTGTTCCCTTACGTAAACTACTATTCTAATTGGATTTTCTCCCCTCCCAGATATTATCTGGTTAAAGACCATAATCACGTGTTTCAAGTTAAGTGTAGCAGAACACAAATACACAGATGGTTAGATTTAAGGATAAAGGACTTTTATTTCCAAAACTGAGTCATAAATGAAAAGAAACCAACAAACAGAGCAGGGAGAAAGACTGTGTGGTGTGGTAGTGATGGGGAAGTCAGGTAGGTTTAGTTCTCTCTGATCTTGACAAGATCTGTCTTTTCTGTGAAAACTTCAGCTCTAAAGTGGATTTTTTCTTATTTGTAAAGTCACTGGTTTTGCTGGCAGGCTTTCCTAGCAGAAAGGGAATTCCATCTTCCAATTGCTCTAGAAGTTACTGTGTCTGTACAGCACTGAACCATGTTCTCTCTGCTGAGTTCAGCAGCCACAGAAAACCTGCATTTGATTACATTGGATTTTGTTATTAGGTGTCTCTAGGATTCCCTCAGGGGCATTCATCAAAGATGTTAAGATTTCTTTTCTTTTTTTAAGACCACTGAATGAAAATTTGTGCTAAATTAACTGTATTACATATAGTATGTTATAATAAAAAGATGAGAAATGTTTCCCTTTCCAGTCTTTTCCCTCCGATTTTCAAATGCAATTTAAACTACAGCAGTGACTCTTCTTTAACACAATACTTAGGCAGACAGACAGTATATTATTGAAACACCTTGAGCAATGTTTGTAGATTATTTTTCCTGTACTTTTTTTTTTCTGACAAGGAACACACCGGGGCAAGAAAGGAAACGATCATGTTCTGGGGCAGCAGAGCAGGTGTTATGTAGAAACACAGGCTTTCCTAGCACAGCAAACTTTGGTGTGACCTGGGGGAACTTCATATTCTCCAACAAGCTCAAGTAAAGACAGCTGCCAGGTAGCACTGGCTGCTAGTATCGTGTCTCTGTAACGCAAACCTTTCACTGCTGGACACAAGGACACAGGCATAGTGTACAGTTTAGGAGCTGTGGTAACATTTCAGATGTAAAGGCCTGAAAGCTTCATGATGTCTGTTCTAGCCAGCGATTCCTTCCTTGTGACTGCTGGCGTCTGTGCCTGTCTGAAGGGAGCAGCTGAGGAACGAGGGTCAAAGGGGGTGAACGTGCGGCTTGATAGTATCTGACCCATTCTACAGCCTAATGATGTCTTAGGTGCCTCTGTAGAGCTAGGTACTTCTGAGCATTCCCAGCATCAAACTTCAGTCACCCAGAGAAATTTAAGGCTGACCAGGAGAAATATCTAATGAGCTTAAATACCAACAGTATTTGGTGCTGAGAAGATCATCTGAATTTCTTGCTAAGGCTCAGGTACTGCCAATTTTGACGTAATTTAGAGTCTGATTCTTAGCAGAGCAATCTTCTTTGCTCAGAGCTGTTCTTTGTTTTTTACTCCTTCCCCCTTCCCCCCTTGTTTACATGCTGAATTCTGCATTTAAAAGCAATCCTTTCCTCCAGAGTGCTGTAGCTGTCTCTAAGTGACAGCCCATTTTCACGGTTCTCTTTATCATCTCTTGTTTCTTGAAAATACAGGAAAGGTTTCCAAAAGTGTCAGGCGTGGGTGGTTTGAATTGTCTCCTATATACTGTGGGTTTGTCTTTCTTCCAGGTGTAACCGGTAGAAAAATGAAGGAGGGTGTTGATGGTGATGCTGACATATCCTCTAGTTTCTTTTATCGCTTATTCAAAATCTAGTTTGTTTCACCTCTTCTGAGCAGAGTCAGTATCAAAAACCAGACACACCTGTGTGTTTCAGAGAAGCTGGCAATAAGATTGTGTCTGTCCTTTGGTTACTGATTCTCAGGCAGCTATTCCCATAGCGTGTTCTAAAAAGTAGTGGTTGGGGTCTAGAGCTGCTCAGCAAAACCATTATAAAACATAACATTTGCAGTGTTATCACTATTGCAAGCTTAATAATATGAAAGTTCACAATTGGTTCTTTAATTCAAATGGTGTGCAAAGCAGTTTTCTAAAGGTAGTCCTCATTGATGGAGACAAACAGCCTTCCCAGCAGCACCAGGACTGGGTATCTCTGATTTCACTGTGTAGTTTGTTGGGTCTGGTAAAGAAGGGAGAACCTTGATTTTTATTTAACAAAATCAAGTAATTATGCTGTGATAAGATGTTTTTCCTCAGACACAACAAGGTGCTAACTACAGGTAAACATATATCGTCAGCAAAAATACCAACTTCAGACTAATGAGCTAGAGAACCAAGAAGGTTTCTAAGTGTTAATTAGGAAAAAGTTATTCTGCTATATGTGTGTAATTTACTGTAGTAGATTAATTTATCTGTGTTGGCATAAAGCAATTAAGAAGCCTTGCTAATATTTCAAAAGCTCATATTAGCTTTTTCATAATTGGCAGTATATTGACTTACGTTGTCCTAGATTTTCAGTAGCTTCACTGAACTTGAAGTATAGTGATACTATTGAATATTTTGAGCCTTTCCAGATAAATTTCATTTTTCCACTCCAGACCTAATTCATTTGCCTTCTGGGCTTGGCATCTTTTATCTAATGCTTTTAGAAACACATTCTTTGACTTGCAGAACAAAAGAGTCATCCATGTAAGGGAAGTTTTGGAAGGCATCTAAGGAATTTTGGTGCCCGGGTCCCTTTGATTTTCAGTGCCAGTGGTCAGTGTAATTCATTTGATTGCCTTTGAAAAAAATGAACTTCAATATATTATGAAAGCTAGAAAAGGAAGCGATTTTGGCTATAATTTGCAAGTCTTTGCCCTAAGTAATTAACACTTTTATTATTCCAGGACTCAGAATTTGACCCCTTGAAGTTCACCAGTATCATTGAATGCGAGAAGCCAAATAATGACTTAAGTAGGTTTCAAGGTTACATGTGAGTATTTCATATAATATCCTTCAGTATACACTCCCTTTCTCTGATATGGAATAAAATAAATGCTGGTTTGTTTTGGGCTGTGTTTTATAAGTTGCATCATCTTCACATCTAAATAAGGCTGCATAAGTAAGGCTCTTTTTAGAGGATCCTCACTTCAGGGTGAGATGGGAGCCTCACATTTCCATTTCTTAGGAGGGATTTAGTTGTTAGCTTTGATCAATTTACACTCCAGAAATGAATGCATGAAACAGTGCAGTTACAGACACTGTTCTCCCTTTCCTTCCCTCCCTTTCCTTCCCTCCATGGATCAAAAAAGCCCATCTGGAAATGGGAGGAAATAGAAAACCAGTCCAAGAGAGCCAACAAACAAACACAATCTGTTGTACGCTGCTTTTATAAAGATAGGTCTGTTTGATGTTTCTTTTAATATAAGTGTCATCAAGGCAAATTAGAAGGTGAAACTGATATTTCTCCAGCTATGACAGTATTCATTTCCTTTCATTCAGACAAAATAAAGCAATTGGCTCACACGATGTGCTTGTACATTACCACGCGGAATCACCTATGGCCACTTGACTTAATTCTGAATAAACAGAACTGCATTAACAGGGTGCTCATCACTGGCCAGTCAGTCCTGCTCAGAAGCAAACGTTTTAGTACGTGCAAAGCACTTTGCTTCTAACATAGCCAGGACTGGAGTGTGTAGGCATGCTAACAGGGGTGACGGGAAATGCACTCTTGCATGACTTATTTTTCTACAGCCTGTAACCACATGGAGAGTGAGAGACCAGGATATTTAGTTTTTGTCTAAATTCTAATGAAGAGAGTTAAACAGACACTAATTCTGTTTAGAATACAATGATTTATTACCCATATTGATTAGGAGTGATAAGCAGTATTGAATTGCATAAATGGCACAAGGTAAATTGCTGGAGCTTGGGGAGTCGTTTACAGTGATGCTCTTTACCCCTTCAGTTACTACTCTCAGATGTCACAGATTGTGTAGGATGTACTGTGAACTGGTGTAAATCAGGACAGCTTTTTTTGAAGCTACATTAAGTCCTAGTGTGGGAAAATGTGTTCCTTTATTTAGCAGCACAAAGCCGCACAGTTCATTCAAAGATAAAAGTTTAGTATTAGACATTACTGCGTGAGGGTGTGTAACTGTCTACATTAATAGAGAGCCTGATCTACTGCAGAAATGGCATTTCCAGATATGGAAATGGAAAGTTTGGCAGCTTTTCTAGCACACTTCATGTGTGTGAATCTTAGTCCCCAAAATATTGAGCAGAAGTTGAATACTGTAGAAGATATTCATAAATTTGTCTTTGATTATATAATTGCTTATGTACTCCATGTGAAAAATGTCTGTAGCATGTAAGTTACAGAACCATTTTAATTATGTAGCAGAAAACTACATGGAAGACTGTTGTTCAATATTGATTCCATTTAATCTTCTTAATATTTAAAGTTCCACAAATGATATGAATATATTTTGACACAGCAAAAAGCCAAGACATCAGTTTTGAATCTGGCAGAAAGCATCAGGTGATTTCCAGGTCTCATCAGCTATGCTGCAAGAGATTAACAACTAAAGGACCTTGGGGCATTTGAAGAGCAAGAACCAACCCCTTAAGAAATAAACTGTGTCTCCTAATTTATCATGGAAGAAGGCTTTTTTCTCCCTCTTTTTAGATTTCCTTCATCGGTATCATGAAGTCATGGGTCTATTCCAAATCATACATTGGCAAGTTGAATAGTAATTAGCACATCCGAATTGAAACATGTCATTGCCATGTCAAACACAGATCTTAATTCTTGTTCAAAATCTTACCATAGTCACTGCTTGAAAGAAAGGTTCAGATAGTCCCCAGCTGATAATAGCTCAACTGAAAAGAAATGTTACTGAATTATTTAAATAGGGATGCTATGAAATAGTAGACTTTCAAGAGATCCATATGTAAGAGCTGTGCTGAGACATTACTGTCAAAGTTTGCTTGAAGCTTTGACCACTATGTATGTTTCCAGTTGTGATTAAGACTATTTTTTTCCTCTTTGAAATATGAAGAGCTCCTTTGGTTCTAATGTCTGTGCTGAAAATCTTTCGGGGAATAGAAATATTTTTTTGTGTGTGTGTGCGCTGTAAACATGTAAAAATTCTGTTCCCCACAGTTATTCTGAAATGTGATTACTATAGGTAACTAATGCAGCACAGGCAGGCCAGGGTAAAAGGACACATAATAATAAAAAAAAAAATCACAAAAATACTGCAAAATGCATTGAGACAGGCCTGGCCCTATCCTGTGTCTTCAAAAGTGTAGTGTGCACATTACTACAAATTGCTTCTTCAGTTGTATTGCCACAACATGCATTGAACACAGTCTGGGTGTGCAGACAGGCAGGCAGGCTACCAGTTCTACTCAGGTGCTTGCCTTAATACTGTTTTGCAGTTTCTGCACCCTCAGATATCCCAAGCATATGTTCTCATTCATATTTCCCCTATGAGAAGACTTCTGTGTAAAAAGAATAGATTAAAACCTAACATGCCTCCTGCCTGTATAGGTCTAGCCAGATTATGTACAGTACGCATGGCAAATATTCAAAACTCCCATGCCAGGTTCCAAAAATAACAAAATTGGCTTTAAAATCTTATTTCTAGCTTTTTGTGTAGATGGGCAAGGGAAAAGGAGAAGTAGCAGCTGGCATTCTGGCTTCTCAGCTTTTCTCTGAAAGTAAAAATTTTATTATTAGACAAGAACAGAGAACTTTATCTGATCATACCAAAATAAGTACAGCAAGGAATTATAATATTAATACTAATAATATGAATACATGTGTGTATTTCAATTTCAAAGCTTTTCATAAGATACCAAAACCGAATTAATACAAAATCATGTTACAATTTTTTAAAGAAAAACAATTTATAAATCTGTACAGTGATGTCTCTTTAATGTGCTATAGTGACATCACCTCTCCTGGAAA
>VZTL01037223.1:14037-31811 GCA_013400535.1 Scopus umbretta
AAAAAAAAAAAAAAAACAAAAAAAAACCAACACTAGACTAAGTTTCATCAGAAGTGAGTTTCAGGAAGATTCTGACTGATGATGTGCACTGAGACTATGTTTAAGATCATCAAATATTTTCTTTGGGAGTGGCAAGTTTTGGAAAGTAATGCCAGCTCTACCATTTGCTTTGCCAGACACTTGAGAAACCAGAGAGTGAAAGAAAATACTTTTGAGTACAGTTTTGATACGTCACCTTGTTGTTTAATGCTGGTAAACATGTAACAAGGAATAATACAACAGAAGGCTGAAGTGAGCTGCTGTCGGACTTATTTTTGTGTTGCTGTATTAAACCAGGAGGCTTATTTCTACACGAACTTTCAGAGTGCTGTAGCGAAGTAGCAGCTAACTGCGTCTGGTCTGCCCTCGTCTCCTAATTTGTGGTGCATGTGTGTTCTAGATGTTTAGCTGCTGCATACTTGTGGTATCGTCTGTGTCAGAAATTGCGGAGAAAAAGAGCTTTGCACCTGCACTCGCCAGTGCATTTCCTCATGGGCTAGCCTTCGCGTTCCAGGCGTCTGAGCGGCTTGAGCTGGCCACTGTTTTAACTACTGACAGAGAAAAGTTTCCTTCTTTGCCTCCAAAGTTATACTGGCCTGAATCCAGAAAGGGGAAAAGCGGACTGTTCAGCCTCTGTAACAAGCTTAAGGTTTATAACTCTGCAGGGCTAGAAATGGGATCTAAGCCATCTCTCCACCGGGACATAAAGTTACAGCCTTGGCGGGTTTGTTATCAAAGTGAGCAGTTGTATCTAACTCTAGTTTTCATTATTTTTTAATCCAGACCTTTATGTTTGTAATTTTTTCTTCCTTTTATCGTCAGTGTCCAATTGCCTTATATGTATGTCCTGTTAGTGAGTCACTGGGAGTGAGTGCAGACAAGAAGGAAACAATGAGTTTCTTCCAGCCTCTGCCAGCTTATTTCTCCCAGATTTTTATTTCATCCATATTTTCTAAAGGTCTGGTGAGCAACAGGTGAGTTGATTGACTTCATTTGGATATGGAAAAGTAATAAGCAGTACTGAACGCATGCAAGGATAAGATGAGTTGTGGTGGGAAGGCTCAGTCTGTGGGTGAGGGCAGAAGATCGGGATCTTGGCACCTCCAGGTTAACTTTAGGTGTTGCACCATTGCTATGGAGCAGGTTCAGACGTTGTATAAGCTAAGATAGTAAGAACAAATATATAATTGTGTAGAACACGTACACAAGTAATTATATATAAAGATTGCCATGTACAATACACCTGTCATAGTCCACTGTGACTGTCAAGTGTAAATAATTGATGAAAGCTATAAAATCATAAGATAGAGCAATTACTTCTTAAGTAGATTTATCTTTAAAAAGTCCCATTTATTAACAGGTATCAACTATTGTTTGGAGACTTTATTGGAAATTCAGACTAACATCCTCATGATTTACGAGAAAGGCTAATGTAGAATTCAGCCTTAAAAAGCAGAGGAGTGGCAGAATCCTGGTAATAGTGTAATTTCTACAGTATGGAATCATTAAGAAATTATTTCCCATAGTTTAAGCTCAGCCAAATTTGGGTATTTCTCCAGCTGGTAATCAGTGCTTACACCTATTGGCATACTGCAAGAGGGCTGTTGGACAGGCCCCAGGTTTTGAAGCTCCTTTGGCTAAAGGTGAGTGAGGTGGTTGGTTAAGGAGGTTTGCTGAATAGGACAAAAGCAAAAGCTCTGTTCTTGTATCTGAGGCCAGCAAGGAGAAAGGGCTGAGCAGGGGAAGTTCTCTCCTAATGCAAAATAAAACTTCATTTTTGTATCAGAATCACAAACTTGATGTTATCTACTTCTTTTCTTCTCTGTTTGTTTCTGGTCTCTAGTCAGGCGTTATCACTGCTGCATCTACCTCAGCTATCAAACCCACCACTTTTTCTCCATCTCTACAGTGAAAAGCTAAGCATACCTGTTAAAACGCCAAAGGTTTTAATTTATATTTTTGAGCAGGGAGTGGCTATAATATATTACACTGAACTGAAAAGGACTGTGTGTATGTATCTGTATATATATACATATGTATGAATGTGTATATATATTATTTATGGGTATATTCTACTCACCGAGAGCATTGGCTGGAGGCTACGTAGCATAAACCAGCATAACAGCATAATCTGCAAGTAATCCTACTAGGCTGGGGAAGAGTACAAAGGATTCACCAATGTGAACCTTTTCTTCTTGCAGATCTCAGGAGGTTTGATATAGTTCTTAAAGCCTGAGATCCTAGAAGCATGTGCTAAAGTTAGAATTTTGGTCCTCATTTAGAAAAAGTTTCTATCAGAAAAAAGCATGAAGATATAACCCAGGTGTGAAGGCTTAGAAAATAGGAAGCAAATAAAAAGAACTCCACCTTTTTGTAAAAGGCACTATTTTAAGCCAGTTTGCAGACTTCAGAGGAGACAGGATTTTCAATGCTCAAATCCAGGTAGCCATAAAATTCGATGTCCCAACAGCACAATGTTAATTTTAGTATAGCACATGTGTTTTTCCAGGGTTCCTCTTGAACTCCCAGCTTTTACTAGTTTTCTATTGCAGTCATTTTTTAGACTTTAGAAGTGTGATGGATTTGATGCTCTGAAAGTAAAGGCAGAATGTTTAAACATTTCAGACTTCACTTTAATCTCTGAGGAATTGGGATACTGCAGTTGATTAAATTAAATGTTATGCATTTGGAAAAGGTTTTAAAATTATTATCTGGTTTGTCCTTTTTATGTAATAAAACATTCTAATGCTATTTTTTAATTGTTGTTATTATTTTCAGCATTTTCCTGGTAACTGTTAATTCTCATGAGGCTGTTTTCTGTATTTCTATCAGCTGAAATTTGTGTCAGTCCACACACAGCAGACAATAAGATGTGGTGGAAATGTTACTTTGTCCCATTTTTCTCATGTATTTTGGTGCTAGTCAACAAGAATCATCAGGGCACAGGCCATTTTGTCTTTCTTAGAAAGATGGAGAGAGACTTCTGAAAGGGATTTCTCTTGTTCTCACTGATGAACACGTGGAATTTTTTTCCTTTCTTTTTCACTGAACTGATGCATATTATCCCTTCCTTAGTATCACTGCTTCTGAAGCACAGTCCTTTCCCAATTCCACCATATTTCTTTCTGGGACCTCTTTGATAGGAACATGTGAATAGTGGGTTAATCATATGCACTACACAGCTGCTCCTGGGTGGACTGGATTAACTGTGATTGCACAATCAATTTGCACATGCACAGAAAGTCCAGTGCATTTTCAAAGCGTTAGATAGGCTGCACGCATGCTGTAGATTTGGCCTGCATATCTCAAGTGAACATTTGCCCAGTGCATTTGTATATCCAACAACAACTGGTGCTGCTCCAGATGGGCTGTTGCATGTCTGGGATTCTTGGGTAGGTACTCTGTTTTCAAAGTCTTCCAGAGAATCTTCCCAGAAGAAAGATCTAGGGAAATATTTCACCATCAGGTTGACAAAACTTCTTAAACTTTGAAGATGTTTCCTGGGCTTGTTATATTACAGAGTAGTATGATTTAACAAGCTTAATGTTTTGACATGCTGTGCTTTGTTCTGTTTTTAAATTTTCTGCAGTGTACATAAAAGTGGAAAAAAGGACGGACTGTTCAAAGAAAATCTTTTGTTACGTGGATGTACCATTAGAAATACAGAAGAGGTTGCAGGAATAGTAATCTATGCCGGTAAAAGCTGTTTTTCTGTCTGACGAGGCAGACTGCCTTTTTATAGCTTCCTTAAAATAATAACAAAAATCCATATGACATCTTTTGATGTAATTGCTTTTGCAGGGCATGAGACCAAAGCTTTATTAAATAATAACGGACCCCGTTACAAACGCAGTAAGCTTGAAAGGCAGATGAATGCTGATGTCCTTTGGTGTGTCCTCATACTTCTAACCATGTGTCTGTTTTCTGCCATCGGTAAGTGCTCTTTAAAAGTAGAAACTTAAGTATCAGACTCTCTTGGGATCCATGCGCTTAGCTTTATCAAAAACATATGTATCTGCCAAAACATGAAATCCATAAAGCTGCCTCCTTAACTGTCTAATTTTTGTGGTGTCTTCTTCTTGAAATCAAATGTCTCAATACATAAGCTCATCTAAATAGCTCCTTAGTATCAATCAAATACATGTTATTAGTACCAGAGATCTGAAGGCTTAGATTCTTCTACCCTTGATAGCATTCAAAAATGTCAAGTCCAAAAGAAGCCACTTTATACATAGTCCCCTCAAAATTACAGGTGGTAGAGCGTAACACGCCATTAATCAGTCGACCAAATGATTTATGAGCAGAGAATAAATGTAATCAGCACAGTGCTATTCTCCAGTACTACTTGTTAAATGAAGGGCATGGTGTGCAACATTGACACGCTGCCCCTAAGGCTGCAGCTTTATCATAGAATAAATAAATAAAAGTCTAAATCTGCATAAATCCAAGTAGAAGACTCTCTACACTTCATGGAATGTTTAAGGAAATGCTGCGGTTCAGGTTAATAGTCTTCAGGCCGTTTTTCTATTCATTTCTGAGAAGAATTGAGTTTTACATTTGGCACCCAAAATGGTTCTTTATATATGGCATGTGAATTCTATGTCCTTAATGTTTGTGTGTTCTGTAAGGTTTGTGTGTGAGTCATACAGCATAAACACCAGAATGTTTCCTAACAACCATGGTGTAGTTTAATAAATAACAATCTCATGCCATTTTAATACGCCTCTGTGTGCCTTTTTCCAGGTATTGTTAAGTGCTGCTTAAAGATGAGTTTTTTTCAGCTGTGAATCAGCCAGCATATTTGTTTCCACTGGGTTCATGACACTCTTCTGTAGTGTCTCCGTGCTGGGGAGCCCAGCCCTCCGGGCTGAAGTGCCAGAGGAGGCTTAATTGCAGGGAGTCCCTGCCTGCGGCTGTCCCCTCTGCCACTGCATCCCAGGTGGTGTCCCCAGAGCAGCGGCAGCGGGGAGCGTGCTGCAGTGGCTTCAGTTCAGCTGAAACTCCCGAGGTGCACGAATGTGAATGGCAGGAGGTGGCACCCAGTAGGTGACACATACGCCAGTCCCTTGTCACTTCCACTACGAGGCTAGAAGCCACCAGCAGAGGGCCAGAGCACACTGCTGAGGTGATAACAGCGAAAAACAGCTGGAAAGAAATTTGCTTGAGCCCTTGGAAACTAGAGGTGCCTTCAAGACATGCAAAGCTGTGTTCAGAGTCAGGCAATTTTTGTGCCTTTCTGTCAAGAAAGTGTTAAGTGGAGGTACGACACTTAACTCATCCTTTTGAAAACCTGAGTCAGGATATTTATAAAACAAGTGTTGATGTAGGTCATTCTCAGTGTGGGGCTTCCAATTTTTGCTCTCAAGATCATAAATATAGACATCAATAAAGACATCAGTATGGTGAAATGCTCATAGGGATATTACAGCGACAAAACAATTTGCTCACTTGGCTTAAGTATAGTTTTTATTTTTCCAGAGTTCAACGTGGTTTTATGTATCAAGATGTAAAGGACCTTGTCAGATGTGGCTTACAAAAGATTAGTTTTAAAGTAGGCCTTTGTCCTTTTTTTCGATTTCTGACATGTAACAAAGATAGTTTGAATGCTTCTTATCATGCAGGAATTATTCCTTGGTTTTAACCTTAAAAACATCAGGCCTACCATTTTAGGTCTTTTAGAACTGCAAATCCTAGTGCTCTGCTTAAAAAGGCAACTTTTTATCTCTTTAACAAGAATGTCATTTTCCCAAAATAATAATAATAACCTTATCTTTATTTAGTTATCAGCACAACCAATAAAAAAAAAAAAAAGATTTTGAACAAGGGTTAGAATTTCTTCTCTTCTTAGTTCCTCAGCTTCCACGTTCTTGACTCTGCTGATCCTGTTATTTATGTTCTGTAGGAGTGGTGGGTAAAATTCAAACAGTAAGATTAAAGTCTCTTCTGACCTTATCCAGCGGAAACTAGTTTAGTGATAGCTGCCTAGTGATATACCTAGTGTAGTCAATGGAGTTGTTTCGTTTTGACACAATGAATATCACTGAAATAAATAACTTTCTGAAAAAGTCTTTATTTCTCTGCTGATTACAGAGAGAGCCTAAACTACTAATTTAGACTAGCGAGCTCACTTTATTTGGGTAAAGTTATGTGAAATGACTCTTGCGTGCTGTCCTTAAGGCCAGACAAACCCCTTTTCCAAACCCCAAATCCCAAGGCAGAAAAAAACATGGGTTTGGGGCCTTTTTCAGAAGTCGTGCAGAATAGTTGAAAACAAATATCACTTTGCCATGTAACTCAACTATAAGAACAAATTCATACCATAAGTGTTTTTCCTTGGAGTTAATTTGCGTTTTTCTCTCTTTCAACTTTTCTGCAGGTCATGGCCTATGGGTATGGCAATATGGTGAGAAGAAGAAACCAATTTTTGATGTTCCAGGGCCTGATGGCAAATATTTGTCTCCTGTTTTAGCTGCAGTATATTTATTTCTGACAGTGATCATAGTTTTCCAGGTAATCAAGTTATACATGCTGTCACCTATGTTCATAGTTTGCTGTAATAAAGCTATAAATGTGCAGTATGTGTAGTACCCCTTCTACCACTAATGCAGGTAAAAAGCTAGCCAAGCACTAAAAAGAAGTACATTTAGGCACTTTAAAATTAAATTTTAACTATAGAGAATGTGATAATATATAACCTGAAAGCTAAATTAACTAAAAGAAGTGGTCCACCATGTGGTAAGAAGATGATAACTTCTCTGAAAAATAAACAAACTGATGCACACAGTAAGCTGTCAGAGCTCCATTGCCATTGGAGAATAAAATCATTTGAGAACCTTCCCCAAAAGACTCAGGTATTTTATTATATTTTAAACAAGTAGGAAGAGATAGGATGCAATGGGCCCTGCTGGGAGAAAACAAGCTTTATGCTTCATATCCACTCACTGTAGACCACCACCTCAAAGACTGTGGGTGCCACTGTGAGTACAGTGTCCTGGTATGAGCTTGAGTTGTCTACTTTTTTAACCACTTTCCAAAGATACAGCTCTTAACAACTCCGTATCTCAGCTGGATAACAAACTCTACTAAAAGATTTTTGGTCAGGAAGAGAAATGTATTGAATGGTGAAGTTGGAGATAAGTTAGGAGAGGTAACAGAGGCTTATGTCACTGAGACATGTGCAAGTGTGCCCAGTGGGACACCAGAGGAGGTTGTGTGACTGGAGACAGCAACTTCTTTAGAAAAAGGAATGAAAAAGGATGAGTTAAATTACTTTTTACTCTAAGGTATTGGGTTATGATATCGGTTAAAAAAATTCCCCACAGAATTCTTTAAACACCAACCTTTAAGTGTAGTTTTTGTTTAAATAGCCACATTTGCCACTTATATACATGGTATAATTTATCCCTCTTACCTAATTCAGCAAGCTAAATAATGTATGCAGTCAGGAATTTCTCTCCTGAAAAACATCTGCAGGGAAAAAGTCAGGTACAAATTAGGTATTTCATGGAGCTTGGACAATCCTCAAAAAACAGTTGGAAGTCTGTTCTGGGGAAACTTCTTCTCATCTTTCTTCAGCAATTATAAAATGTGTTCTTCATTCAAATAATCTGCAGTGCAAAAGCCAAGGCCAAAAAGATTGTTCCTGTGGAGAGGTTTACACTTCTCATTTTGTTTCTCATATTCCTGCAAAGTGAAATTGTAAACAGTCTATTATCTATGCAGAATAAATTTATCCCATTCTTTCACATTTACAGGATTCTGGCTGTACTGTCTGTTTGGTTTTTTTTTTCCTTTTTCTTTCTCAGCTGGTTTCAAGCTCACCTTCTTAGCCCAAAAAAGGTTTGCTTCTGTCCAAGTTTCGATAATCACCCTTCTAGACATAATAATGGATTTCAGCTCTGCAATTCACCATGGGTTTTCCTCATCTAACACATAAACTCTTTTCAAACATGCTAATAACTTTACAGTACATGCTTAAAGTACAAAGTCTCTTTATGTTGTAGTCTAGTACCAAGTTAACGAGATTTTACTACTTCTTGTATCCTTGCTTCTGTTTTCTCCTAATTCTCTTTCTTTTTGTGTATTCTAGGTTATGATTCCAATTTCTTTGTATGTATCCATTGAAATAGTTAAAATCTGCCAAGTGTACTTTATTCATCAAGATAAAGATTTATATGATGAAGAAACAGATTCTCAGCTGCAGTGCCGAGCTTTAAATATCACAGAAGACTTAGGTCAGGTGCAGTTTATCTTTTCAGACAAGACTGGGACACTTACTGAAAACAAGATGGTTTTCCGAAGATGTACTGTTTCTGGAATAGAGTATTCCCATGATGATAACGGTGAGCTCTGGATCTTGTTTTCTATCTAACAGTTGTACTTTGGGCAAACTGAAGTAGACATAAAAGTTACTGTAATCTTAAATCAAAAAGAAAAACAAAAGAAATTGCATGTATCCACTCAGCAAACTCCATAATAGCTGTTTCCAGGTTAGTATAATTTGGTGTCAGTGTTCAGCTAGCAATGACAGTCTTATCAAGGTGTTCTGTAACATCATCTACAGTATGTTGTCAGGACAGTTAAAGCTTCTGGCTTTAGTTCCTGATCTAGTAAAGCACTTGAGCACACGGCTAATTTAAGCAAATTGAATAGTGCCACTGGCATCACAATTGTTTTGTGTGTTTGAAGTATACTATGTAAAACACCAGCTTTAAGCATCCAGCTACCTTAGTGTCTGATTGAAGACCTGGAATGAGATTATCCTTTTGTGCTGAGAAATAAATGTAAACAAATCTGCTGGTTTTCATATTAACAAGAAACATAATCTGATCTAGTAGCATATTTTATGTTACCTTTGTCAGATTCTTTTCAGTTCTCCTGTGTATCTGCATTAAGGTATCTTCACTGCTGTATGAACACGGCAGTTGAGAGAATGTCCCCATGTATCAGGTTCTTGAAACACTAAAAAGTCACTCTGTCACAAGGGAATGTGAGGCTTGTCATCCCTGTGTCATCTCATCACCCTTCATGGTGATGGAGTGATTTCATGTTTTGTGATTTGTTTGTAATTTGTGTTATTTTCCTCTAACATTTTATTGTTACCATCTTTGACATAACAGATCTTAACTCTTCAAATCATACTCTGTCTGTATGCAGGAAAATATTGATAGCTACAGTATTGCCTTCCTATATGCAAAAAAAAAAAAAGTTTCTTAATGTACGTAACATATAAAGATCACTGATTATAAAGTTTTCTCAAAGACCATTATGGAAGTTTGGCTTACAAATAAGATACAGAATAAGAGAAATAATCAAAATAGACTGGAAAATCAGTATCATGCTTTAGAGAGTTCATAAGATTCCAAATTGGAAAAAGATATTTTGAAGTTTTGGGTTATGCAAGGATTGTTCTTTCTTCTCCTACTTTATAGTAGTACTCAGACCTCACATTTAAGGTACCCTTCTTCAAGAAACTAGGTGTTTGGATAGTGTTATTATCCCAGTGTCACAGAAAGAAGAACTTAAACAGGGAGAAGCTGTGACTTCCTACCCCTGTACTGTAGG
Organism: Scopus umbretta; assembly: GCA_013400535.1. Classification (NCBI taxonomy): domain Eukaryota; kingdom Metazoa; phylum Chordata; class Aves; order Pelecaniformes; family Scopidae; genus Scopus; species Scopus umbretta. The sequence continues at coordinate 23,641 of VZTL01037223.1, forward strand.
TAAGAAAGAGAGAAGAATTAGAATTAAGAATGTGTTTCTGGACTCCTAGTTGTGCTGGTGACACTCTGAATATTCATTCTTTTTTTAATTCTTCCTTGCCATTGATCGTTTGCTTGTTTATATTCATTTCAGAGTGTGCTCTGTTCCTTGCAGGAATGACGATGGTGCTGCCAATTAAAACAGTGCAGAAAGGGTATTTTTATGAGCTTGATATCATCAGCTGATATGTAGGCTGAACTCAGGCTCCTGAATTTGAGTATTGAGTTTCAGATCTTTTTTCTTCCAATTTCTTCTGTATTCAACAGAAATCTAAGTTTGTACATGCTTTCCTCTTATGATTTCAGATTACAATATAAATGTTAATGAAAGCAGAGTGAATTTCACTACAAACAGAAGTATTAAATAAATACATAAAATAAACTGATTATTTTTTCGGTTGTTCTTTTCATGTCTGGTTCTGTCTGGGCTTTCTTGTAACTCTAGTCAGTGTAAAATTTCTGACAAATATAATTTTTAAATTGACACAGAATTTATACACAATATTTTAGACACAGTAATTTATTCCTCTTTTTTCTCTGCTCTACAGAGAGAAAATAGAGTCTTTCTCTGGCATTCTATATATAAATGGTGATAATTTCTATTGATTTTGTTCCCTATAATCAGGATTCATAACACAATAAAAACTATTATTCAGTCAGGTCTTTTGTTAGCTCTATTCTCCAGTCTGATTTTCTAACCATCTCTTATCTTTTCTGCTGCTGAAACCTTCCTGTTTAGATATGGTAAAATGTCTATCACAGCTCTATCTGATTTTAGGGAGTGCACAAACATTTCATTACTGTGTGCTTGCTTGCAAATGATTTGTCAGCTCCTTTTTCTATGTCTTATACCAGAGTATCTGAATTCCCCTCTGAGGTTTTGGGGCATATATTATAACCGGTGCCATCCAGATCTGCACTTCAGGGTTTTACTGAAGTTTTCATGAATCAGAAAATTCTAAAATCTTTACTTGGCAAGTGATCTGAGGCTGCCGTATATGCAAGAAAACCAAGTAAAATGCATCTGCCTTTTCTTATCCAATTCAAAGATGATCTGTGTCTTTCTTCGCTTATCTGAGTAATTTTATAGGCGTAGTGTTTTGTTACTTGGAATCAAACACTGAGTAGTGCTTTAGATGAAGAAATGAATTTAAAATCGTTGCACACAGGTCAAGATTCAAAAGCTGAAACAAGTAATTTTCTACTGTAAAAGCAGAGAGCTCAGGATGGAAATATACTTCTTGTCATCTCTTTGGCCCAAGTTTGTTATTCTGCTGTGGCTGAGTAGCAGTGCTTGTTCCTCCAGTTGCTTGACCCTTCTCATGATAAGATCCTGTTTTCATTTACAGATAGTTTTACAGAACTTTAACTGTTTGGTTAAAGTTTTCCATGCCAGATGTTTGCCTCAGGCATGAATTCTGAGGGAGAATTTTCAGTCAGAACAGCTCCATTCAGCCATATCCAAAAAGAAGGCTACACACTTTTTTCCCATGCTAAGATATTCTGGCAAATTATCTAGAGGCCCTATATTCCGGGGCTCAGCCCTGCACACACAGAGAGGGGGAGAGTTATGCCTACAGTGGCAGATTGAGGTCTGAAATTTCCTCGGTTTGGAACTTAAATTTTCCACTGAAGTATTTTTTCTGCATAATCTAGGACTGCTGCGTATCTGTTAATTACTCAATCAAGAGATTGTGCATAGCCTTCACAAATGTTCCCTATGCTGCATTATAAGCTTTTCTCCCTAAAATTTGTTCAGTTCTGAGCAGTTATCCCGTTCTTTTCTGTTCTACAGGGATTGTTATAATGCATTTGTCATCATCATATCTGAGTTCCTTCCACTAGTGCATTAAGAAATGCATGTGACTTTTCCTTAAGTGTAGCTTGTTCTTCTTCCTCTCCCTATGCATGTAGTGCACAATTTGTTTGGGTTTGGGGGCTACTTAAAAGGCATCCACTATGCTGTGTTAGGTTTGGCATATTTGAGGCAGCATGTCTCTTTCTTGAGTGGTGGGAGTGTCCTTATTTTCTTTGGAAATTTGTTCCACAAAGCCATGTAAATTCCCTATGTGAAAGGTGAGCTTTATGATTAGGAAGGAGAGTTCTGTTTTGCATCAGACGGGGACATGTTAATCATGGTTTTCATCACAGAGGCTTATGTGGACATTGTGCAGGGTTGAATCAATTAAATGCTTCTAAAATAGAAACTGAAACCCTGAACAAGACTTAATACTTTTTTTTTAGGTAGTATAGGGGGCAAGGGGCAGTTTTCCTGAATTAGCTGGAGAAAACATTTTCCTGCAGAATTATGTATTAACTCTACATTTCTTATGAGGCTGATGGTGCTATGCCTGGGAGTATTGCATTGTTTTAGTCTAGACAAGAGGTGACAAAAACATGAATAATAGAGGCAAATAAATTGCACCAGTGTGGGACAGAATCTCTTAGCCAACTGGAGGTAGTACAAAGTATTACTCATGGGTACTGCTATGCGAGAGCTTAGCACTGAAGGGGAATCCAGGAATGCTTGTGGAGGCTGTGAGGGAAGGTGTGAGTATACTCAGCAACAGTTCCATGATGCATTAATCAGCGTTAAGGTCACCTATAATATTTTGGTGATGCATTGCACACTGATTGGGATCAAACTATGGGAGGTCACACTGCCAGTTTGGGCCCTGTGGAGACTATGTTGATAGAGGGATGGGATTTGTGTTACCTGATTTTAGATATATGTATGGAAGATAGTCATCTAGTGACTTTACAGTTAATGGAGGAAATTAGGCATTTGTAGGGTCTAATTCATTGGACCTGTTTTAGACATCCACTTTTGTTGTCTAATACATGCCTGTTTCTCTGTGGTTTAGAATTCTAAATACAAGTGAAGAGAATTCCCACGTCACGTTTGTGTGACCTGTGTTCTTTAAATCTGTTCTGTTGTCTCCTTCAAAGGTTCTTTTTGATTCTCAGAGTGTTAATACAGGGGAAGGGAATGTCCTGGATGACTCCAAGTGGAGGAATGATTGTCCCATTCATAAATGTCCCGGGCATTTATAGCATACCCATTGGCACTATACTCTGGTTAAATCCCCAAAATGGATGGAGTTGTATCTGTCTGTTACTTCTTAAAGCTAACATCTTGGTATGTGTTGCTTCCACAGTAAGATGATACTGCAAAAGAGTGCTACACACCACAAAAAAATAGCCTTCTAATCAGTACCTCCCCCTAACCCAAAAGAATGATAGCACTGCAAAAAAGGGGACTGTTTCCCTATACGTAAAATCATGTTGCCAAACGGTAGCTCTTCCCTTCACGCTAGTGGCCAGCTTCTAACAATCCTTGGAAGTGGCCATGCCCAAAGTCTGTCTGCTAATCCCAGAGATAGTAGGTGCCCAAAAGCTGACTGTGCTTCTGAAAGTCATTACGTGATTTAGCTACAACCAGCTGCTCTTGGCCTGGCATTTGTCCTAGTTGTTTTCCAAATGCTGAATTAATTGCAATCTTGCCTGTGGGGTGTGATCTCTCTTTTTCTAGTTTTAGTGACCCATTGTATGGAACTTTTGACAAAACACAAGTTGGATCTCCATGAATGCAACCACACAAATCTGAAAAATCTGAATTTTTCAATCTTTGCTTTCCTCCCCTTCCTTCTAATGACTGTGAAAAACACTCTGGACAATATAAGAGCAGCTTATGGGGGTGAAGGCAGATGATGAAAACCTCAGTGATTTTCTCTTGCCTAGCAAAGTTTCTTAATCACTAAATCTGAGACAGAAGGAGTTTCTTTCTGCTCTCTATTTCTTCTTGCTGAAGATTGGCCAGCAAATACTTTTCATAGGAAAGAGCATTGTATTAAAAAAATCTCTTTCTTAGTTTGGGGGGCTGTTTTGTAGTGGAACTCTCTTTGCTCTTTTGTGTGTAGTCAAGAGAACATAGACTGCACATTTGAGCCATGTTGGATAATTTGATTTCTTAAAAAAAGAAAAAAAAGGCATAAAAATCAATAAAACCCTTCCCATAAATGTGGCTGTTGATTCCAAAGGGAATTCTTATCTGCCACCTTTACAGTTTGACAATCTTAAAAAGGATAGTCCATTTAGGCCTTCCCCAGAAAGATCAAAACCTTTAGCAGGACTGGGTGCTTCAGGCACTCTGTGTAGCTTGTTTGTAGTTTATCTTCACATTTGTTACTGCTTTTTGAAAATTTTAATTGGTAACTGAGAAGACAACCAGTGCCAGCAGATGTAGAACTCATTACATTGGGAGTGCCCATTTTAAATCCTACAGAAGACAGAATAACTCATATTTAGAGACAGGTCATACTTTTGTCAAGCATATATCTGCACTCACAATTGCTCTGGAAAATCTCCAGAAAAGTAGGAATTATCTCCATTTCTACGTAAAGAGTTCTTAATGAAGGACTTAAAGTTATTCATTTTAAGCTGCTGGGAATGCCAAGAGGGGAGAAGAAGGAAAATCTTGGTGTTTTCTAATCTCAGGATTTGTCCTTATGGGGAAGTTCTTGCAAAGTAAATTAGATTATGTTAGCACACTTTTACAAATTTATAGCATGCTAGCTGCTCGATCAACTCTATGTAGACACTAGAGTGCACTTCAAAGTGAAATAAGCTTGCACTCATAAAACAATAAGGAAATGAGGTGGTGTGGTGGAGTGAGTAAGTACTGCACATCCAGATTTACTCCATGATAGTTCAGTAACAGCCTTATTCAAATGGTTTGGGGCAAAATGGAATAACCCCATGGTGAAATTAGGGCCCACATGCTGACAGCTGAATTATTCTAGTTTAGGCGGTCTGCAGTTTTATTCTGCTTGAAGGGAAGTACTTCAGAGTTTCCTTATCCCACTTTTCTAGTTAGCGGAACATCTGGCTGTGTAGCAACAGTGTCTCCGTCAGCCCGCAAAAAGGGTGCCTCATTGTAGAACATAGATAGCATGGAAGGTAAAACAAAAACAAGCAAAACCAAAAAGTAATGAAATAAAAGTTTGTTGGGTTTTTTTAAAGAATATCTCTTCAAATACTTAGCAGCTACTACAGGAGTTTTATTTATAGCTTACTGCTGTCTTCTGAAAGATGAAAGAGAGTTCATGGAATAAGTATTAATTATTGTTTCTTCTTTGTGCCATAAATACAAAATGAACTAGAGGATAGTGAAATTTGACTTTCATGAATTGCATTGCTGTGTTTCTCAAAGTTGTTTGTGTCTTTGCCCTTAATAAAAGACTCTCTATCAGACAAAAGATCAAGGCCATCAATTTTCAGTGCTGAAACTGAAAAGCATCCCACAACAATGTCTTTCAGGTTATAATGTTCACAGGAAAAGGTTCTGAATCCGAGAGGGCTGAGTGGGTGGAGAGAACAGCGTGTTCCCAAAGAAGCATGCTTTGCACAGCTGAAGCATTGTGAACCTTAGCCATAACATAACGATTGAACTGGGTTTAATTATTCCTTCAAACTTCTTAATCTTGCTGCATAATATGTAAGACTGCACTTGAGAAAGTGTTGAAAGGTGCTAAGGCCTGCTTTTTTGTTATCAAGCTTACCTTGGTATAAAATTGAAATAACAACATTTGTACCAAAAGAATTACATTTGACTTGGTTAAATGAGATTCTAGTCTTGTATCTACTTCCCCTTTTTCTCTTTTTTCTCAGTGGTGGGGATTTTTTGTTTGTTGAGTTTTTTNAATTAAATGAATGTGCTGCAATGAAAACCTGTATAGAGACCAAGAGATAGCTACTAGTACATAGACTAGAAAGGACCGTGTTGTAGGTATAATACCAATAAATAAGCTGTGTTGCATTAGGAAGCAGCTTTTCCTGTGTTGAATAAACAAAATATTTTTAGACGTAGTGTAAGAAAGAAGAGCAATGAAGAATACAGAGATATGGTATGCAAGCATAACTTGCATGAAATGCATTCTCTGCTTAACTGTAGAGTTTTTATACATGGAATAAAATGATAATCAGTTCCAGGTCTTCGGAGTCATGTATATCAAGATTTATTTCAGAGCAGAAGCTGAAATTAGGTATGGTTATTAAAGAAAACATATGCCCTTTTTTTAAAAACTCTGCTCGGAAGGGACTTGGACCAACTGGGTAGCACATTTTGCAAAGCTGTAAATAATAATTGTAGCCAGTCCTTTCTCTGTCAAGGAATACTACCTGTTACGAGAGGGAGTGCAGTGTTCTGTCAGTCTACCATTCAAATGCCCAGCATCCATGGTGAGGAAGATTATCCCTATGGGAAATCCAAGCTCTTCTTTCACTTTTCCTGAGAGAGGCTGAATGTTCACATGTTGTGCCAACTCTCATTGAGACTGGGTTTGCTGCTAAGAATCTAGTGAAGATGAGGCACAAAAATGTGCTGCTTATGATTGATTTGAGTCTTAAATGTTGGTAAAGTGCAGAAAATCTTTCTGACGTGTCATCTTGAGCAATGGTTTTTCAGCCTGGGGTTTGCCGCATGCAACCAGGAGCCTGCAGAAGATAATTAAGGCAGAGCTGGCACTGTCAGGCTGGGCACTACCCTCCACAGGCCTCATCCCGGGATGTGCGCTCCATCATACCTCCCCAGATGGGTGCTATATCATACTTCCCCAGTGCAGAAAAGGACAGCAGTCCTTCAGTGTGCCACTCCATTCTGGTACTTGAGGCATCTTCTTAAAGTGACATACTACAATGTCCACATGGCTTCTTCCTTCCTCACATGCCTGGGTTTCCTTTGGAAGGGAACTGGGATGCTGGGGGGAAACAGTGAGCAGCCTGGCTCACATCTTGATCGAGGGCCTGGATCAGTGCTTATGACATGCTGCAGATCACTTTGGGCCCTCGGTGTAGACTCCTTCCGATATATATAGACAAACTGATGATCAGTTGAATTAAATTCACAGTATAGGCACCTGCACATCCACTGGGAAAATGCATAGAGGCTTACAGAGCAGAAGAAAGTGAGAGCTAGTGGACAAGAGTGATGGGACAGGTTAGAACTGCGCTGCCCCAAAGCCCATGCAATGAGTTGCAGGAAGTGGTCTGTGCAGGTGAAGTGAACTTTATTTCCTTGCAACTCATTACCCTGCAACAGAAGGGCCAAGGAGACCAGTGACCTCCCTAATTTTCTGAGCTGTCTTCTGGGTTCTGTCATATGAATCAAAGGGCAAGGTAGGCGCTGAAAGGAGAAGGCAAGAGTGCTGTCCTCTTCTGCTGGCAGCTGTGTGGCTCAGTGAGCAGCTGTCCTTACGGCGCTGAACGTGCTGTTGCTCAACCTCTTTCCCCCTACATAACACAGAGGAGCATGAATCACACCAGATAATGCTAATGAAGGAAGCTCCTCAGGCATCCACAGTTAGTCTACATCAGCCTCAGGGCCCGGGCTGCAGGGCTGTATTCAAGCTATGGGGCAGAAGTGATCTGCAGTGTGCCCTGCAGGGCTCTTCTCCATGTCTCCAAATGCATTATGGCCCTTTCTACCTCCATGGCCTAAATGTTCTTCCAGCAGGAGCCAGAGTGCAGCACAGGATGTTGCATACCTGGGCACGCAGTTAGAGCAGTGACTGGGTGTGTATTCACAGCCAGGACCGGGAAGCTCTCCCAGCTCCCACATTTCAGACAGAGCCGATAGATGTTCCAAATTGAGTTGAAAAAACCTCTGATGTACAATACTGTACTGATAGAACTATCGCCATGTACCATGTGTGGTCTGATTTCAACTCCTCTGACTCTTTCTGACAGCTAAAACATGTTTGAAAATTGCAGCGGATGGCGGGGACGGGTTTTTCTTTCATCGTAACGCTAGCTACGTTAAAAGTGATCCCATGTCAAACTCACTATACGTAATGCAAGATTTTTCTCAGGAAGTATTTTGGAAGAAAAATCTTCATGGATTTGGGGTTTTTTTTTGTTAAATGCCCAAATAATTAACTTACATGCTAGTGATTTATGATTTGACATTAGAAAAATCTAATTTGTAACACCAGAGAACAAAAACACAGCTGAGCCACAAGTATGTAACTTGTACTGCATATCTGGATAATGTGTATTATTTTGAGAGTATAATGAAAAGCCTTTCAATGGATACCTAATGAAGGAATAAATAGATAACTGTTAAAGTGGCATGTG
>VZTL01037225.1:0-56906 GCA_013400535.1 Scopus umbretta
AGAGGTGGCAGAGGCTGCTGGAGGTTGAGCCCCTTAACCCATGCTGTTGCATCTGCCCCTTATTCCCACCTGGAATTGTACAGCCTGAGAATTTTAGAAATTTACTGTTCCAACAACCAGTTGCACACAAGTTGCCAGTCTGTTATTTTAATAACTCACAAACTTAGATGGTTTTGAAGTTCACCCTTCTCAGTCTCCTAGGTCCTTGCGTTTCAGTCTATAACATGAAGCGCCCTGCTTGGTTTCAGTTTGGTTGTATTATTTTTCTTTGGTTACTTTGTTTCCACAGCTGGGCAATTAATAGCTCCTTGGAGACTGCTGTGGTTGTTTTATGTGACCCATTGTGGGTTGCCTTTGTAATTTGTCTTACCTTCAGCAGAAAAATGCTTAATCGCTGAGAGTATAGGTAATATATAAATCATTAAATGAAATCAATGAGAACCTCTAATAAAATCAAAGAACTCATTAGGGTATTGAAGATGAAGTGAGGCTCCATGCAGTCTTGCAGGGAGATTAACAGGAGGTGGGACCCAAACAGAAAACTTAGTCTCTGTCAGTTCTTTGACGAGAAGGCACCTGGAGGATCTGGGGTTTGCTTCTGACAAGTCTCTCATGTCAGATACTCTTTCTTCTCTTTCAAGCACAGCTGCATACATTGTGTCATTACAACTCATTTAGGTGCAGTAGAGCTTCAGCCTAGCAGAAACATCCAGGAGATATGCACAGTCCTTCTTCTTGAACTCCAAGAGATGCAAAGGTTGACCTCAGAAAGTAGTTTAATAAGCATATCTGCTATCCAGCTCTTTTACAGTATTGAAGTTCTGCTCAGTTGGTATCTTTTTGGGGTTTCCAGTCATGTGGATAATAAATGTGTCAAATGAGACAGTGGTGTGGCTTAAAAAAAAAGCGTATTTAATCCAAAGTATCCTCAGATCCGATTGATTTACATAGTCTTAAATAAAAAAAAATCATAGCTGACTGAACCTCAGAGAAATCTTTTTTTTTTTTTGCTTGGCTTACTGTGAGGAGTTTGTATTTTTGTCCCATTTTCTTTAATCTGCCTTGCCTATTCCTAAATTCAGGTCTTAATTCTGAAATTTACTCACTCATATTGATTCCTGAACTCAAAGGGGCTATTTGTGTAAGTGCATAGTTTTACTTTGTAAGCATTCTGCTTTGGTGTTATGATTGGGGTGCACAAAGGAAGTCAAAGGCTTTGCCTATACTTAGTCTGATTATTTTTTCCCCTTTTATTAGGGGTGATTAAAAGTAACATCACTAATGACTATGATACCACATTGGTATAAAATCAGGATGGGGGGAAAAAACAGAATCAAACTCTTAATGGAAAAATGCTCTGTCCCTTTCTTTACTCTACATTTTTGATTAGTGTATTCGCAGTCATCTCGTGTTTCTGTGCAGCTTGAGCTTGGATTTTAGCCAAGCTCAACTGAACCTCTTTTGGCTTTGGGAAAATGTAAAGCGAGTGTATGCATTCATTAAGAAAGAACAGCCTTTCCTTGGGGAGAGATGGACCTGGAGCACGCAGTGTTAACTGTCTGACCTGAATAGATGTGAATGTCAAGTCTACTCCATGCTCGCCTCGAGTCAAAAGTTTAATGCAAGGTGATGCCATTTATAGATTTTTTTTTTTAATTGAATCACTATTGTATATAGCTGTCATTATGCACATGGGTAGTATATCCTTGACATGACACCATATATAAAAGAACATTTTTAGGAGGAATGTTTGGAGTCATTTGAGAGGGAGCAGCAAGAGTGGAGCTGCTCCACCAAGGCAGGCAATCCAGGAGCCAGGGATGACCATGCGCAGGTAGGGGCAGTGACCTTGCAAACAAGGGTGCAATCCCGCAGCACCAAGCCAGGTGAGCAGAACAGGGTTTGGGACTGATCATTAGAGAAATGAGAGGTGACAAGTCAGGTCCGAGGTCAGTCTGGGAAGTCCAGTGAAGTCAGGAACAGCAAAGGGCAAAGCTGAGTAGAGATAGATGTCTGCCTACTGCACAGCTTGGGTGAGGACTTGTGTAGAGACCTCATGTAAGGCTGCTCAAAATGGTCAAGGACTACTGGGACACTCAGGACCATGAAGCTTTTCTTGGTTTCAAGCAGGGAAAATACTAAGGAATTTGTTGGATTTACTGAATGCATTGGTAGAAGTTCTATGTCCTCTGAGAAAAATGTGGTAGAAAGTGTTTTGGCTTTTTCTGCACACTTAATGTGATGGCAACTGTGTGCAAGAAAGAAGGGGTGGCAGGTCACCTAGCACTTGTTCAATTATATTGTCCTTTAATGGAGGTAAAATGTAAATATTTTAGTGACAGTAGATGTCACTAACACAAGAAAATGAAAGTGTGAACTGTAAGGTTTTATTATGCTAACATAAGCTATGAAAGGCTGTAGTGCTTTTTGGCTGGTGGTGGTCTCAACAGAGAATTTTGTGGTGCATGTGAGTCGGTACATTCACATGGATATAACACATTGGAAACCGAAGAGAGCAATATCATACAAAAAAGGGCAGGGTAGGTTATTATCAAGATAACACTAAGATGAGAGAATCTTGTAGCTATGCACTGGAAAACAGGAGGAAAGAAAAAAAAAAGACTTTGCCTTTCAACTTTCTTGGTTCACCCATGCTAATACCTGACCTTGAGGATAGCCATTGATGTCCACGTGGGAGCTCCTCTGTAATTTATTCTTCGAGTGTGTTGTTGGCTTGGTGCTAGCATGTGCACTATCTGTACTTTACTCAGGAGGGAAGAGGCTAGTGTTGTTTTCTCTTTAGAAGACCTTATGGAGGGTTATAGGCTCTGATGGGGAAGTGCACTGGTTTTGACTGGGATAGAGTTAATTTTTTCTATAGTAGCTGGTATAGCACTGTGGTTTGGGTCTGTGCTGGGAAGAGCGCTGATAACAGAGGGATGTTCTGGTTCCTGCGGAGCAGCGCTCCCACAGAGCCAAGGCCTCGTCTGCCTCTCAGCCCACCCCAGCAGCGAGCAGGCTGGGGGCACACGGAGCTGGGAGGGGACACGGCCGGGACAGCTGACCCCGACTGCCCGAGGGATGGCCCACACCACACGGCGTCACGCTCCGCCTGTGGAGCTGGGGGAAGGAGGAGGACGGGGGGGACGCTCGGAGCGACGGCGTTTGGCTGCCCAAGTCACCGTTACGCGGGATGGAGCCCGGCTTTCCCGGGGATGGCTGAGCACCTGCCTGCCCGTGGGAAGCAGGGAATGAATCCCTTGGTTTGCTTTGCTTGCGTGCGCGGCCTTTGCTTTACCTGCTAAACTGTCTTTATCTCAGCCCACGGGTTTTCTCACTTTTACCCTTCCGATTCTCCCCCCCATCCCACTGGAGCGGGAGTGAGCGGCTGTGTGGGGCTCAGCTGCCGGCTGGGGTTGAACCACGACAGGAAGGATGCTTTTGTCACAGAGAAAGTGGCCCGTGCATAGCTGTTTTTACCTCAAGTGCAGTAACAGCTTCTAATGAATTCAGTATGACCGCTTGCGTGATGGAGTTTCAATGCGACTGCAATGGTTTGCAGTATAAAAGGCTTGAGCTGCAGTTTGTTAGTTTGCTTGGGTCAGCACAGCACTGATGCTTTGGTGGGAGATATGAGTATATGACACACAGTGATAAGGAGGAAGAATTACTGGGTGTGCTGCCTCATGCAAATCCTACTCCAGAGTTTAACAATTGCCAAGGAAAATATTTCCATACTACAGCTCATTTCATGGGTGTGAATTAAACCAGGAAGCTTCAACATGTGAAGCCAGAGCATGAACTGGTCAAGTTGCAGGGAAGAATTATTGGCAGAGCCTCTGTTTAGAACCAGCTGTTGGCAGAGGACATGAGGAACATGGGCTGGAGATCCATCATCTCGCTTTGTGTGCTTGTCATCTGCTCCCCATTGTGCTCTGTGTGTGTGACAGTAATAGAGGGGCTAGGAGGACTGTCTTCTGACCCATGTCGTGGGGAGCAAGCTGGAATCAGTTTTGCTTTGATTAGCATCAAAGAGCGAATGTGTGGGACTGCAGTATTGATGCTTATGAGAAATCCTTGTGGCAATTGATTGATAAGTACATTTAATAAATGAAAGGATAAATAATTAAAATGAGTACATATGATACAGTAGCCCAGTTTGAGAGAGTTTAAATATCATTCAAAGCAAGCTCTGATTTCTGACTTCTGCAGTGCAGATCAACATCCCTGCAGCACGTGTCCTGATTTGCATCATCTTAAACTGTGGATTATCAATTCAGTGTGCATCTGCCTCCTACAGCAAATGCTACTTCCTGCTGTGTTTTTCCCAAAACGGAGTGACTATCACGTTCTCCCTAAACATTGGCCCCTTTGTAGGTGTTTCCCAACTTTTTCTGGTAGGCTGGTGTGAAGGTAGGCAAGATGCAGATCAACCAGACCAGTAGGTATCGATGCCTCCATTGAATAATCTTGTTTCTTGGCAAAGTATGCAGAGCCTAGAGGTGGTGTCCTGGTGCAGTATTGGTGCTCTGCCTCTCTTAGTCTTTTGGGGGCAATTCTAAACAGTTATGGGTCTGAAATCCCCATCGTACATACTACCATTCTGTACATCTATTGTGCATGGGTTCAAGGCATCTCCTTTCCAGTGCTGCAGCTCCCCCCACCAGACAGTGCTTTAGTGCTTTAAGAATGACATCGTTTAACCTTCTGTCAGTTTGTCTTTGTTACAGTACCATAAATCCTGGAATCTCCTTGGGGTTCTCTTGGTACATTTCACATTCTCTTGCTTTAAGCCAAATGGTGCTCTGTTCTACCAGTGAAACATCACTGAAGTCAATAGCATTAGGCTTGCTTTCTTTTTTATGTATATCTGAAATTCCCTACAGGCAAAAGAGAAGAGATGCTGTGCCCTGTGGTTCACAGCTGAATACAAGCTGCTGCTTTGGAGCTGCAATAGCTCATCTCCAAAACACAATAAAACTGCAGGACAGAAAAGAATAGGCAAATAATACATGTTTTAAGCATCTCTCACATCATTTCTACCTTTGTCTTCAAATGTGGCTTTCCCTTTTGACCTCAGATGAACATATTTCTGTTTCTTAACTGGGCAGGGTAAAAAGTGTTTCTTTATCTTGAACACAGCTTATGAACATACCACAGTTTTTACTTTAAAGAAATTACTGAATCGAGGCCACAGAAAGTCATTTAAACATGACCATTTCAACACCCTTAATGAAACTACCCTCCTTCAGACGTTATAGGTACTGTATTAGAGAGCTGCAACGTAGCACTGAGAAACTTGGTCAATATTTCTATGACTTTTAGAAACTACTGGAAAACGCTGGGGCACAACTCCAGCTGATCTGCAGAGGTGGAACCTCTGTATTGCTATACACTAGTATACAGCAGTACTGTTCTACTACTATAGAAACTCCCAAAACCTCACTAGACTGAGTTCTACATTTAAAACAAGATATCAAGTAATAGCCCAGTCGTTAGAAAAGGTGCTAATGTGTTGCTTTTTCAGCAAAGTTCATAAGATCTTGGAGATGCTGCTGGTTGTTTAGCCATTCCCAGACAGCAATGGCAGGGCTTATTGGGTCACCTGTCCTTGTTGCTGTAAGTGTGACAGGCCAACTGGAGTCGCTGAGGCTCAGAAATCTTACAGTACTCTAGCATCTCTTTATGATGTTCCAATAAGTGTATTTACTTTTAGTTTATAGCTAGCTGCCTACTTTTAAAAAAACAAACAAAATCCCCCAAACTGCCACCACTGAGAGTAATGTTTGAAAAAGTTAAATTCTTCATGAAGTAGAGGAGATTGTTAAGATGTTTCACAAAAAAACCCAAGAACAAACAAACAAACAAAAAAACAAAACCCCACACTCTTCTGTAGGTTTTGTGTGGGATTTTTTTTAGTTCTTAACTACCTAGGATGAAAGTATTTCCAATATTGAACTTTTTTTTTCTTGCAATATAGGATAGGTTTTGAACGTGTACCATTGATGTTGAATTCACAAACTCTTTCTCAGCTCCAGCAGCAAAGAAAGATGTCTACATACTACCTATAATAATTCTTCTCTAATATCAAGTATATGTGAAAGATGGGTGAAGATCCACATAGCACTAGCATGGGTGTCACCAGGGAAAATGAGCCTGTCATTACTAATGAACTAGAAGGAATTGCTCTGAAAGCAAATCCAGCTCAGCCCCTGGGCAGGCAAGCTGCTAGCAGTGAGAAAGATTTTAAAAGACCAAGCAAACAAACAAAAACCCTAAGGCTGTTACGTGTAGGTGTTCCTCGCAGTCCTGCCTGGTCATGGTGAATCTGCCATACCTGTCACCTGGGAAGCCCAAACACTTTGTCATCCAGTAAAGTACCACTGCTCTGAAATGAATAAACATGAAGTGATTTCTTAGCTTGCTTTATTTTATTCCAGATCAGTTTTTTTAATCTATATATGTTTATAGTCTGCACAAAATGGGGAAACTTAGAGTTTAGAAGTGTCAATTGTTCTGTCACCGTCCTTTGTCCAAAAGGATCTCTTTGAGTTGTTAGTTATCCTTTAGCAAATATGAGGCTCTGTCTTTTCACTACATATATGATATAACAAGGGAAATCTGATGTTAACCAAATAATAGACACCACAGTGCATGTTGAAGAATACAAGTAACAGGTGTAATGGACATCATGTGTGATTAGCGTGCAGCCAGAGATGTAGCAGAGGAGCAACCAGCCCTACTTGGGTGCTCTGATTGCCTGGAAATTTAATCATATCTTTGAGACCCCTGAAAAATAGCAGTGAATAACTGCTGTCCTTTTTTGCAATGGATTCTATAGTTGACAGAGTTTTAGTGTTATAGCCTTCATACTGAAAGGAAATCAATATCTGAAGAGAAAGTGCTGAGTATATTTTGTTAAGGTTGTCCCTAGCTTTGATCAAAGAAGATCCCCAATTATCAGGAAAGCCTACTATTAAAAATAAGGTTTATTCTCTATAATTAAAGTTTTCATTTTCCTTGCCTGAATAGGTAAAATAGATGATTTTTTTTTTTCTTTTTCCTCCAACATGTGACCCTGAACTTCCTGTAATTATTTAACAGTGGGAGTCGGTCTCCAGCAATAGATCAGGAAATATCCTGGGACACCTAGTTAGTCCCTTAGCAATGGGTAGTTTGTGAGGAGGAAATAACATGCTGATTTGCAGTTATAATTGAGGAAAATTGCTCGAGAGGATTCTGACAGTACAGAAAATAGGCCAATTAGTTACCCAGCTCTGATCCTCCTATGATTCATGATTGCTTCCATTTAATTGTGCTGTCACTTATGAAGCAAGGTTAAGAATAGATTAGCTTCTTTTAGCCACCTCTTAGCTTACTTCTGCCTGGAGTTTGTGGAGGTAGGTGGATAGCAGATTGGGATTGTTGTGTGGGGTTTTTCTTGGTTGTATGATTGTTTTGGTTTTGTTTTTTTCCTCTCCATGATTGTATGACTTGGAGAAATTCTGATTTTTAGACTCATATTGCACTTAATACTTATTCGTCATGGAGCTACAGATGATGATTAAAACCTTCACACACAAATATTTTTTTTTCCCCCCCAAAGGTAAAAAGTACCCTACCAGTAAGTTAACTACACTTTCATGCTGTTACCTTAGAGCACTCTACAGTAATCAATATTAAATAAAAAGGACTTCAAGGGAAAAGAAAAAAATCACATCTCAGTAAATTAGCCAAGGGGAAGATTGTACAGCTCACCCTTGAGCAGTATCCAGCTGCAATGATGCAAATATGGAGACTTTAAAATGCCAGTGAAGCCATCCAAGAGGCAGCCCAAGGACACCTCTCCCTCTGAAATCCCAGCCTGTGCCTCCCTGGTGGCTCCGTCCCATTGTCTTTTCCGCGCAGGGATTTTATTTGCACCAACCCATTTCCAAAATCCTGAGAACTGGCCCAAGAATGGCTAATGCTGCCTTTTGCAGCGTGTTTTGCACACCCTGTAGCTGCTCAGTAGTGCTCTTGCGTTATTGATTGTCAGCTGCTTCTAACTGTCTCTTAGCTTACTCCTGCTTTCCACCCCAGGGGGTTGTTTGGATCCCTAAGGGAGAGGAGCATGGAGTAAAGATAAGCCAAATATTCTGGAGGTTTCTGTTTCTCTTGTAAATGTGGCGGGCCTGGCTGAACAGTGACCCAGGCACCCGTGTCTGTTGGCATCGGCAGTAGTGCTGGTCTGAGACTGAAATCCTCCTGAACCCTGCCTGGCACCCCACAGGAACCTCGTTAGCCACAGCCCCTTATCCATAGCTAAAGCTGTAACTTGAGCCTATTTTAGATGTCACCTCTTCCACAGCTGTATATTATTCATTGCTTGATAGATGTGTTGTCACTCTTAAGCACACAACAGCTGGAATTGTTGCCATCTCATTTATTTAATGAAATTTTTTATCAAAATTAGACATCTCCTAAGGAGAATAATGAATCACTCCAACTCTTTCCACTCGACAAAACAGCAATGTCACAATAATGGTTTTGTTACAGGAATCAAATGTATGGGAACGACCAAGCCATCCTATCTCTTTTTGCTTTTCAAGTCTACATTGCAAAGTGACTATACAGATGTCAAGCAGTATGTTCCTCCCTGTGAACACTGACCAAGCGTATAAACAGAAGGGACGATTATACATTATACTCAATAAATATGTTTGTGATGCATGCCTAACATTCAAAGAAAACCACCGGCAAACAAATGCAAAAGCAAAGGACCTATCTCGAAAAGCACAATGTTTGTTTGTTTTTCTTCCCCTGTAAATACAGTGCATGCCACCTCATTGCAGGGAGTCAGGCTCGCTTATGCTGCTTGCCACTGCACAGGATAGCCAGGAGACTGCTAAATTGGCAGAAGCCCTGTATTTTATACCCCTGGCAGATAAAATGCATTGCTTGTTCTGTGTAGCAACACAAATCGCTTGCATGTACAGGCAGTTATTAAATTTCAGGAGCACTCAGGAGTTGTATTACCTTAATATAGAGAAAGAGGAGCATATGCATATTTTTCTGTGGGGGAAAAAAATGGTTTTTTGTTTTTTAAGCATGCACGTTTTAGCTACTAATGTCAGATATCTGTAGTTGTCTGAAGCCACTATCGTGCACAGAAAAGGCTTCAATTCAGACTAAGCCAGGCTTTCCACATACCCGTCTCAAATGCCCTTTTTGCAGGAACTCACGGGAGTGGTGTCCCCTCTTCACAGGGAGCATAAACTGGGAATGGGCAGGTGCAAATAAATGTATGTGTGCACACAGCAAAAGCAGGAATAGAAGAAAAAATGCTAGCTGGAGCTTCATATAGTTGAAAACATGTTTTGATTTGACAATGTAAGGTTTTCTGGAACAAGCAACTACTGTTGCTTATAGCTCATGCGATTTTCATTGACTTATTCTATATACTATATAATAAAAGTTAAGGAGTAGAACAAAAACAACTTGCAGTTTGGAGCAAGTTAATGGTATTTCATTAACAAACTGTAAATAGTAACAGCATAAGCTAGATGTGAAACTGCTTTCACAGGCCATAAATGCTTAATGTTTATTACCAATAAAAGTCAAAGGAGCATTTAGCAAAGCAGTTTACCAAACAAACATTAAATACTTTAATGCATTAGATTCAGTGGACAGGATCAGGTTATTTAATTAACAATGAGTAATCTGTTAGGGCTTTATTCACCACAAATGATCTGCAGCTTCACACATTAAAAGAGTTCATGAAAGCTGCATAGTGGTGGAAGAACATCTCAGATGGGAGATGTAGAAAGCCCCAGTGGGTGAAGAGTTCACGTTTGCTGTTACCAGACTGATACACCTTGGCCTTTGCATCTGCGAGTCTAGGTTTCCTGTCTTTCTGATAGTGTAAGGATTCTGGATAAATCACCATAAAAATCTTTTTTAGGTACTAATTCTCTCGATCTCAATTATGTTCTCAGTTGTGTTCTTCTGATGCATGGCATTTAGGCCATCTTTCCAAAAAAAACATGCAACAAATGACGAATGAGAATAGTATCACATTTAAGATGTAAAACTCAATGATAGGATCTTCCTGCTATTAGAAATAGTGATGTAAAATGAGCATTTGAGATGAAACTATGATGCCCTCAGAGTCAAAGTTGACAGTCTATTTGGATTTAGTGGCCTTGTACTTGGATTACAGCAAATATAAGAAACTATAGAAAATAATCACCTTTGTTCACTGATACTATGGAATAAAGATGATGCTGTCTGAGACTTTTGTATACGCCAAGTGGTCAGAAAGACGGGGATTTAATCAAAGCTCCTCAACAGAATCATTTCCAAAGAGGATCCATGTGCAGGATCTCAAACACCTTCCTGTGATGAATTCTTCCCTGAAAATGCCTTGTTCTCTTTATGATGGAAACTGTATGTCTGGGTCAGACTGGGCATCCAACCTACAGACAGCTGGTGCTAGATCAGATGAATCCCACCAGATTTCTGAGTAAGACTCTAGTTTGAAAACCCTATAGGCATCTGCTCAGTGTTTCTTGGGAAGGTAGCCTCATTCAAATAACTATCTTGAGATTTTGCAGGATTGGAAACTTGGCCAATTTATCAGCCTGGAAGATCTATGTGGGTTGCATCAAAATCAAACTGAAAACTTGGAACTGCGGAACAATTCTGGTAGAAGATAAGACTTGTTGTGTGTGTTGAAGTTTTACAGATGAAAGAAGTTAGGACTGTGAAGTGATTAAAAGAGTCAGTCTAAAGAGCAAGATAGATATAGTTCAGTATGAACTTCATAACTTCAGAGTTTGGAGTCTTATTTCAGTCTTCCATTTGATAGCAGTTTATGATCATAATAATCATGTGGCTAATGTTCTGTAATTCAATTACTGCACTGTTGTGAACATTAACAATTATGTAGCAGATCTGAAACACAGTGGGACAAACTGGCAGTATTCATATTTCAGTTAGTTACAGCCTATTGCATAATTACTGCAGATAAGTTACTGTTTAATCCACAGCAACATGAGGAATGAATTACAACAATAATTGTGTGGCTAATACTGCCTCTTGAAATGAATAAAACTTACAAAACTGAAATTATGGCAAGGTTACAGAGGACCTAGTCTAAGTAGTGTGTGCTGTTTCTTCAAAAGAATATCGGTTGTTTGAAACTCTAGATTTGTGTTGCTTTCTATTTTGGATCTTCACTTGTGCTCAAAATTATTACTAAAACCTCTTTTGAAATATCTGACTTTTTTTTTTAGTTTTACCATGATATGTGTTTTCCACTTAAAATAGCAATGGTTTAAAATTCCCACCATGGCTTTTATTAACACTAAATAACATTGGTTCACTAACACAATCCAGCTCATGACCCCATACACTGCTTCGGTCACTGACCATCACTTTTGGCTCACAATGGAAACGGCAGTGATTTGAAGGAGGCTGCCCAGTGCTTCGTGCATATACTGTGATGTATTGTTGGCCTTAATCAACAAGTTACCACCTTCAGAAATTCCCATTTTTTTCATTGTATCTCACTCAATGTCACAGTAAATTCTATGATTGATGTTCTAGTCTGTTTATCAAGGAACTCATACATTCCCTTTTTAAAATCAATATTTAAGAATAAAATAGCCCTATAGTAATCTATTTTATCAATGTAAGTAAAAATATTGTTTAATGTTTCACCTGAAGAATTAACTCTTTGAAGATTAACTAAAAGGTAAAATCAATGTAACTGATGACAGGCTTGGCTGGCTCAGCATTCCTCATGTTGGCTGTCTTCATTCAAGAAACAGGGCAAAAGCGAAACTATTAACTTCTGCTAAACAGTGTACAAAGAAAGTCATATGTTCCAAAAACATGGGTGGTGACTTGCCGTAGAGGCAATGAAAATTAGTTGTTTCACTTGGTTCGCTAACCTGTGGTGATTCGAGTCACAGAAGTGTATTTTCCTCTTAGAAGCAAGAGCTAAAAGGCACTTAATTAGCCTTATTGCTAAAGAAAAAGAATGAAATGGCAATTAAAGTTCAAATTGCAGTATGCCTAAAAAGACCATGAGGAAGACTGGAATTTATATTTGGACACGTTACATCAGTCCTCTGATCCTGAAAGGTCAAAAGTACATCAGGACTACTATAGATCTCTTATCTGGTGAAAAAAGTTATCCCCTTTCATTCCAGGTATTCATATTTCTGGTGGAACTTTCTAGCTGAAAATACAGATTGCTTATAAGTTTGCATAAACTTACAGTGGCAGGTGACGTTTCATTGGAGCAGTTGGTTTTACTAATGACTTGCTTGTGTGTGTTCTGCCCTTGGACCTGTGCAGAGTACCACTGTGAGGGTTCTGATAACGCTGTATACACTTCCATCAGCGTAAACGGCTCTTGAGAAAGGTTCATTTCTTGTGCTGCATTTTTCTGGTTTTCTGGATTTAATACAAAATTGAATCCATCTAATGATAACATGTTGCTATGGCCTCATTTTAAGGAAGGTATAATTTTGTTAGGACTCATTATTATGGTATTTATTTTTTAATTCCTGTCTGAATGATGTAAGTTGAAAGCACTCTTTTCTAATTTGCTCCCAGTCACAAGACAGATCCCGAGTGATTAAAGGGTATTTAAGTGCAAATATAATTGCTGAAGGAACCAGCTGGGTTCTCAGAACCAATGTGAAAGCACTGGCATGTACAAGTAGCAATACTCCCCTTATGCACAAATGTTCCCAGGTTCTGGTATTTTCTTTACCATGGTGTCCTCAGCTCCTTTCTGTCATCACCTGTAATTTTGGTAAAACCACCCCCACCAGCATCAGTTGGAAAATGTTCAAGGATGCTTCAAAGTCAGGCCAGAACTCATCGTGGTGCTGAAAGAACCAGGACCACTCCTCTGATCAAGGTCTGAATTCTGGCTTTGGTTGGTAGGTTGTCTTACCCATTTAATCTTTTCACATAAGCCAGCGTTCATTATTTTTAGACTGTGGAAACTGTTAGCAGTCAAAATACAGCCAAAATAAATCAGATTCTCCTAATGCCACTCAGAGTGTGTATGTGCATGTGGGTTTATGTATACAGAAATAAATCAGTATATGGAGGTAAATAAGAAATCAAGTCCATATTTTCCTGTGGAAAAATCATTCAGGTTCCAGGGAAGTTGCCCAATATCTGATGGGTGCATCATCAAATCTTCATCTCTCACATGCGTTGTACTCGCATATGTTGTACCTATATAGTAATTACATCTCTGTCTCCCATCTGAGTCTGAAAACACAGTTTTCTTATTCTGCCTGACCTGTATTACAGGGTACTCTGGTACTGTCAGTAATTGCATCAAGTAGTTGGATTTAAGTTCTGACCTGCAGTTCTGTTGTGCCATGCAATAATTAATGGTTGCAATGAGTCACCAGGAGGGTTCCTGGATGCGAGACATTGTTTGTGGGGTAAAACTTGTCTTAAAACGAACAATGGTCAAGCTACAAGACAGCAGCTTACTCTGTATCTAGTCATGTTCACTGTGGAACCATTTGTGCGTCGGAGGCACAGGCCTTTAGAGATACTCAGGTATCCACGTTTCTGTTGACTTCTTCAGGCTTGTGTGTTACTGTATTCATCATCCTCTGAGAGCTTAGGTAATGGGTTTGGGGAGAAACCTGAGAGTTGTAATGTCCTCCAACTTTGTCTTCTCTGAATGTAAATATATAGACATATTGTAAACATGGTTCGCCTATATACTTGTATTACTAAGCGTTTTAAGTATAGATCAGAGCATTCATACAGACTGCTTTAACTCACCACAACAGTAAATTAACTTTACCTTACTCATTAGATGAGACTTCTGGAAAGTGTTTCTATCATTGATACACTATTAGGATGTAATAGTCACCTAAGTTACAAATGGTAAGGCGTCTTGTTTAAGGTGTCATTTCTTTTGCAGAAAGAAATAAACTTTATGAGTCTTTTGGTATCTCCTCATTCCTGACATTTAGCAAGTGACTGGCAATTCATGGCCTGAGTCAATCTGTGACAAAGTTAAAAGGAGAACTTTTATTGAACAAATCCCGTGAAAGTCTAATGTGAGAATCTGGACAACTTTTTATGAGCTTCTTTGAAGTGCAGGTTTTAATCCTGTATGTATATGTGACTGTCTCAAGACTTCATCTCTAGCTCATCAGGTGAGAAGCCTGGTGATACAGGTTCTTCAACATCTTCCAAAATGAGACACCGCCCCCCCTTCCTTTAGCTTTTTTCCTAAATATATATTTAAAAAAAGTCAAGTGAAAAAGCATTTACTGCACACAATGCCCCTTAAGATCATTGTGATGATGACAGCATGGTCGCCTCCCACACTGAACACATGGCAGTGGGGTGAGGTGTTCAAGCACATGTGTATCTGACGCAAAGCTGTAATTTTCATGCTGATAAGAAGAATGTTCCCTAATGAAGCACCTAATTTTGCCTATATTTTTACAGATAGCAGAGCTGAAGAAATCTAACCTTTGACTACTATTTTTAAGATTATAATGCTGTCTTCCACTAAATCAAGTACATGTTATTAACTGTGATCAAAAAATAATATTTCACTGAAAGCTTAGTTTAGGACTTGGTTAATATTCTGCTTCTTTAATCAGAGATGTCTTTATTTGAGATCTGTTTTCGCTGAAAAATTTAAAATGGTCTTTACTTGTGAGTACTCAAGGTTTATGTTTGATTTGCGTGCTAAATCTCAGATCAGCACATAAAACTCTTCATTAGAAAACACTAGACATGCACAAAATAGATATGCAAAACTTTAGAATGAGTGTTTAGACTCTTTGAAATCTCAGCCCTGTTATTATAACTTGCAAAGCGTAGTTAAATGCTTATGTCAGTCACCAAACCAAAATCATCAGTTTGACGTGCAATCAGGATTATACTGTTAAAAGCTTATCCTGTGTGCTAGGAAGAATCATTTTACTATTCTCTTTGTCAGGACCCATGTGATTAAAAGTTGGATGCACACACATTGTTCCACTGGCAACGTGTGCAGTGCCTTCTGAGCAACAGATTAAAGAATCTCTGTATTTTAAATACTTTTTTTCTTCTTGACAATGTGAATCACGTAATCCCCTCTTATCCCTTTCAATAAGCTGTGCTTTATGCTGATCTAGTGACTGAAGGTTTGATAAGGATTATAAAAATGTGTTACGTTTATGTTAAATCACCAACATTGCACTTTGAATCAGACTTCAGTAAAGTGTACGGAGATAGATGTATTTCCTTTCCTTGGACATTTTTGAAAGCACTGATCCCTCATCTAAGACTATTGTACCGTAGCTTCCAATTATATTAACTTGTTATGATTGTGCCTGCTATGACTGCTTCCCTGGCTAAGGGCTCCAAATGTTTGGCTCCCTCATTATGATGGGAGGACAAGAGAGTATTTGCATTCAGACTGGTTGCTGCTGGCAGTAGGATCATCTTTTGCAGGTAGCACTAACAACAAGCCTCCAAATAATTTGCAGAGCAGAATGAGCACATCCTCCTCCCTCTTCATCTTTTCAGTTCAAGTGCCCTCAGCTTATAAAAATCTGTCTGCCAGTTCCCTGATCTTGATGCTTTGAAAAAATGTGGTAGCTTTGCTTTTCATTACTTCAGTGACGGGTGCAGACAGATGTTCAGGGGGGTGTGGAGATAGCATCATGAGGCTGGATCCAGCAAACTGTTATGCGGAAAAGTGGATCAGGTAGAACTGGAGCTGTGCAAACTCCTTCAGTTTTATTCAATATTTTACTTGTGGCTATAATATGTTATTGAAACTATGAACAAACTTGGAGCAACTTTGATTTGGTTGTTCCTCGCAGCCTTGCTCCCCTCCGCCTTTCCGCCAGCACCGGGAGGGAGCTGGTCGGGCACCAGCTGCCGCAGGGACTCTGCAGGTGAGGAGAAAGTTAAATACTGATCTCTTGCTCAGCAGATCTGACAAGAAAACCATGTTGAAAAGGAGCTGTATCAGCATGGCTCTCAGCTGTCCTGGAGGCCCTCTCTCCGCTGCGGCCGCTCCCTCCGAAGTGGGGGTGTGCACGCTGCCCCCGGGGCTCTGTCCCCGCTGCTGCCGCAATTCTCCCCGCGTGCTACGCACCGACACTGGCAGTGTAGCTCTGGGCTGAACCTCATTGAGGGTTTCAGGCTCCAGTGAAGATGTATTCTCCTCCATCATAAGGAATACTTTTCCTGTGTATAAAGCGGTATCAGGTCTGTGTAGTCTCAGTACTTTTCCTCTCAGACCATTGAGTAGGGCAGGATGCTGCCATATGTATATCGAGTAAACTGCTCCACAATAGGTTTGGATTTCTAGGATCTTACATGTGCTGTTGCTTGACCATCTTCTCTCTAGATGATTTTGCAAATAATAAGAGGGGATGTCTGGCCTCAGATAATCTCAAAAGACCAGATGCGGTAGTGCAGCAAGAGAGCTAGGCATATTAAGTTTACCGGTTCACCGTGGCATGCAAGAGCTGCAGTATTTCCACCCTTAGTAGGGGGCACGGCAGGGGTAGATGGCAGAATCAATCTGTGCTGATCCCCCTGTGGGCTGTTGCTAGTGGTGCGAGTCACGCAATGCACAGTTCTGACTTATGCCCTGGGCAGGCATTTTGGGACCGGGGAACTCTCCAGCAGCTGCTTCCCACTCTTGTGTCCAAACTCTTTTCTCCTTAACAAATGTTTCCTGATATTTAGGGGCTTCTGACAGTCTCTCAGCTTTTATAGAGTTATGCTGATATATATTACCTCATAGTCTCACTAGAAAATCTCATTATAGCCACCTGGGGTGAACTCAGATGAGGGATTAGAGCTAAAGGAACCTTTCTGCCATAGCCAGCTGCTTTGCTTATTTCTGTTCCTCAGCCCAGTGGGTTTGGAGTGCTCTCTGTGGGCTCAGATTTCTCTAAGGTTCAGTTTTATCCATTTCTTCCCTGGGTTTGTTTGTTGGGTTTTTTGTTTGGTTGGTTGTGGTGGGGTTTTTTTTGTTTGGTTTGGTTTGTGTTTTTTTGTGGATGCTTTCATTGCTAGTCTTCAAGTGGACAATTAAAAGTGAAGCTTGAAGAATCCCCAGATGTCTTCCAAGTGAATCTGCACACTGACGGGGAGCAAATTCACACGTGGAGAAACCAAATAATCCATTGCTTTCAGTGACAGCAATCCCAATACTCCAAAAGCTCTTCCTGGAATAAGAAGACGCTGTAACAACATCCTCTTTACAAATAAATTATAAATAGAATATCTATAAAGAAATTTGTCAACAATACTTTTAGCACTAGTCTGCATAAATAAAACATGAAAAAGACAGTCTGGATCTGTAGTCTCTTATTCATGTATGCACCCTTTGCTCAAGTACATGGGCCAGTTACAGTCAGCAAAGAAATAGAAGCAATTGACATGTGAGTAAGGGGTCTGGTATGAGATTTTGAGCCCATTTAAATAATGCAGTTACATCAAAAATGACTGCGTGGAACCAGTATTTATAGGGAAGACCTATATAAGCTGTAATAATGAATAACTCAGCCATATAACCCTTGCTAGTCAGTCAAAAATAATGATTATTAGGTCTTTTTAATTTGTATGCGATTGCTTAGTAAGACTGAGCATTTAATTCTGTTAAAGAGATAAAGCTGTTACAGGAATATAGGACCCAAAGGATATGTATTAAACGATGTTTCCACTGCAATGTAGTAAGCAAAAATCACCGCATTCAAAGCAGCCCTGTCTCAGGCTCTAACGCCTCTGGGAAAATTGCTGCCTCCTTTTCACCTTGGTGTTTACAAGCTGTGATGTCTCTTAGGGCCCAGATCGGTATGGAAAACATGCCACCCCCCGCGTTGTGCAGGAAGCAAAGAGGGAAACCAGAGCTGAACCCTCGTTCAGTGCCAGAGAGCGCTGAAAACAGGATTACACCCACGTGCTATCTTGGTGTAGGGGGGCAAGTCTTTGGGCTTTGCCTAACACATGGGCGAAGTATCAGTGTTAACCTGTCATGGGGAAACCTATGCGTGTCCACTGGCTCCTTCTGATACTAATTAGCAAGCACCTGATGGTTGATTGTCATGTTGATGCGAAAAGGACCATGAAACTGCAAACTGATCGAGAACTACTCCTTCTAAATCCACTACCCTTGCCTAGGAGCGTGTGCTGTGAACCACGCTTCCCAGCTTTGGATGCTGTAAGGTCACAGAGTCAAGTCATGTAGTCTGGGCTTCTGTTCTACAGCAATAATCCCTCCTGGGTTTTGGATTAGGTCTTTATTAATAACATCTTTCCAGCTTTCATAGTGGGAGGCAGTGTCCTGAAATGCCGGCCCATAACACGGCAGTCTTGTTATCTATGGGAAAACTAATTTACGTAATTTTATGTGTTTCTTGACTAGTACTAACAATATTTTCCTTGTCTTAGCGCGTGTGCAGTTGGAATTAAGGTTACTAATGGTGCTTGTCTGATACAAAAGATGGCATCATTAACATTTTAAAGTGCTCCGAAGTACTTCCAAGATTTTATTATAATTTATACCGTGCACAGAGCACACCTGACAGCATGGTATAACAAACCAGCACTGTCAGCATTCATCGGCAATGCCTTCACCCACTGCCAAATTCAAGCCATTGAAAATCTGCTTTGAAAGCCTTAAAAGCCCTGAATTTGGCTAAAAAAAAAATTAAGATTTTGTTTTAATATTACATTCTTCCCTTTCTGTGCGAATAATATGTAGCTGCGTATGTATTGTTGTGGTGCATGTACGTAAATGTTAAAGGTATGAATGTGAATACAGAGAAATAGTTTGAATAGGTACACATCTTGACTATGCAGCAATGAATATAAGAACATTGGTGGTACGGTTAATGAAGAAATAATCTTGTGAAGGACATCCTGGTGTCACTTGTTCTCTTCATGAATAGTGCTTTGCTTTCTTTTCTACTGCAAGAATTATCTGAAGTTTCTTGCTGGATTTTACTAGCAATGTTGCTGAAGTGGTTTTTTTGTTGTTATTGTTTTGTTTTTTTCCTGGAATGACTAATAAAAGACATCCTTGAAGTTCATGGGAGAACAAACGAAAAAACTACCAAACAAAATGGGGCTGTTACTGCCTGGGAAGACATTTTGCAATGGATAAAAGGTCAGAGTAGCTTTTTGTCAGTGGGTTTTCCTGTTGGGAATATTTATCATCTACAAAGTGCTGCATCTGCGACCTTTGTGAGTATTTTATCAATAACAAAGAACTGAATAATTCTACCATTTTTGAAAAACCACTCATCTATATTTAAACAGTACGGAGGAGAAAATCTTTGTGCTGAGAGCTTTGGAGGCAAGTGGCATACAGTAAATGCTGTTTCTTATGGTCGTTAATAACTTGCTGCATTTGGTTGCAGAGGCAACAGGGTGTATATAGTCTCCATGTTTTATGCAGAGGTAATTAATTCAGCTGTATTCAGGTTTATGCTCACTTTCTCATGAATATTTGTTAGTCATTAGCACAGGTGACCCCAATACTCCGCAGCCTGTGAATGCGTGCAGGGCACTATCGCTCGGAGTCGGTGCTGTAGCAGAAGCAAGAGCGTGGGTTTGGCTCGGAGCAGGTTCTGCCCGAACCTGGTGTCACCGTGAGGTTGCCTCACACCCCCAGTCTTCCCTCCGACTCCAGGAAAAGTGAAGGAGGCTTAATCCAGACTGGAGTCGGGTCCTGAAAGTGAAGCCCTTTTTCAGGCCAAAGGCTACTTCTGTTGCCATGTGTTTTTGAGGTGGATAATTTCCACAGAAGGGCGTGTGGTTATTCCGATTGTGTTTTGTTCTTAACCCAGTGCAGTTTATTCAGCTGATGGAGATATTTGCCATGTTCTGTGTTCTCCCCTAGAGCATCCATGCATTTGAATTTGGACGGAAAGCCTGAGTGTTTTCGAACATATATTAAGTAACTGCAGCACACATCAGAACTTAACTTTCACAAAGAAAATCTGCTGATGATCTGAAGGAGTCTGCAGGAGATCTGGAATATTTTAAGAGCATCCAGTCTGATTAAATTTGAGAAATTTTACTAGCCAGAGTAGGCAATTTACAGGGTTACTTAAAATTTATTTTGGGGGAAAATAACGTGGTCCTAATTAGTGTGTTTTGAAAGTCAAAGCATGTTAGTATAGAGGGAGGAGTACACTGGAAAAATAATTAGAAGACTGCTTGTATTATTAATAATCTGATTAAACAGAAATGAACACTCAACTAGTTTTAATTCTAAGATTAATTGCACTGGGCTAGCTAATTAGCAGGCATTGAATAAACCTGCAGGAATGACTTGCTTTTTGAAACTTTTATCAGAGGCAAAGCTGAGGTAGGATCCCAGTCTCATTAACAGTGTAAATAGCCACAGCCGTTGTACTTCAAACAGCCAAGCAGCAGCACTCAACTGCTCTTCAGTTATTACAGGAATTATCATGAATGTAAAAGGAAGCCCGTTTTTCTTAATGAGATAATGTAGTCTAACACTATGCACTGTGGTGTTTAATGGTAAATCAGGTAGGTGTGATAGCATGAATTAATGGAGTGATAGTTTGGGAATATCACTCAGATTAGTACATGCACAAGGACTCTGTTACGATTAAAGAGGGTGCAGCATCTTACATTTTTTGCAGTTTCTTAAAATGTTGGGGTTTTTTTTGTTGTTGTTGGTGGTGGTGGTGTCCCCCACAAACTGCCCCCCTTCCCTGGCTATTATCCATTTTGATGAGCTGTCAAAGTTTGACATGTAATACTGTGGCTCAGGACTGAGTGGGAGAGCGCCAGGAAGGGGAGCTGTTGCTGCAGAGGGATGATGGCACAGCCAAGGACGCTTTCCCAAAAACGGGGGTGTACAAAGGTATTTTTTTTGCTCAGTGTGAGTCATACTTTTAGAGGAATGTCAATGAAACCAGAAGTGTGTTCTAACGTTATGTATATAATGGTAGATGTCCAGAGCTACTACCTTGGGCACAAATTGTTGATGTTTCCTTCTCTGTGCAATAAATACCCAGACATATACTTCACCTATAGAATCAGTACAGGGGACAGATGAGATTATTGCTTAAAATATCTGCCTTTTTGGTCTATCAAGCTATGCTGAGGAAAAAAACAGACCTGTGAGTATTTTCTTGGCTCAGGCAATAGACCTCAGGTGCTTTTCGCAGCAGTGCGAGGTGGCACAGAGAGGTGGCCCTGCACCAGGACTCTCCAGGAGTTGCCTGGCAAGGCAGCTATGCAGAGGAAACAGGTTTTGTTGTAGAAGCTGGAGGAAGAGATATCATATGGGCAGCTGAAGCTAAAATCTCATTGTAAGGGGTGTAAAGAGCTTCATGGAGACAAAACAGAGAGTTCTGGAGGTGGATAAAGGCTCATTTGCTAAGAGAAAACATTTCTGGATGATATCTAGCTGTGTCTGTGACAGTTTGCTCAGTGTCTTCCCTCGAATATCTTTGTAACACTTTTGTGGATGTTGAAACTGGCCTGGATCCTAGACTTCACACCTTTTCATATGGGTTTTGAAGAGATACGGAATGAACACGCAAGGGTGGCTTTGACTGGAACTATCATGTTTAAAGAACAAGCACGACCTGCAGCCTGGGCTGCAGGCATGAGGACTTTTAAGTAAAGATGTGATTACAGAGGGTTTTTTTCCTTGCTCTGTAGCAAAATAGGATACATCCTAATTTTTTTCCCAAAGCTTCTATAAAAACACTTGTAAACATTCTGATGGAAATCTAAAACTTAAATTAAAGACATCTAATGATTACATTAGTGGAAGAATGAACGTAGTGCATAACTCTTCAGAGAACTGATACCTTGAAATAATTAAAAAATTAAATATGGTTTTCTGGTCAGGTAGTATGACTTCTTTCCCTCCTATTTTGCATGTGTCATATTATACTTGATATTTAGTTATTTTCATCTCTTGCATGTTTCTAAGAAGAGCATTATGAGTGCATCAGAACATTAATGAACATAAATTTCCTGCCACCCACCAGGCACTTGTGGAGAATTAGAATACTTTATAGGCAATAATAAGTTAGGGGTGCCAAAATTACATTAAAGTGGCTCGTTGCTAACATTTGAATTCAGCTCAGCCAGGGTCCAAGCTGAAGTGATGACCAGCTGCAAATATTATCACAATCTATGTTTTCAGCTGGTAAGATCTTAACATAAAAAGCTCTCAAGAAAACCAGCAAGAACAAAATTCAATAAAAAGGTAATTTTTGGGGAAATTATGATTGCTTCCTAACAGGCAGCTGTAATCTATTTCTGTATTTTAATGAGAAGAAAAATTAAATATTCTAAAGCACATATTCCCTCAAAAATGTTATGGCTGTTTTATAAGGAACATAGAAGTTCAGGAAACAGAGACAGTACTAAGGATTATATTTAAATCTAGCCAAACTTGATGACAACTGAAAAGTTCTATGTAAGTTTTTCTTTCCATGATTCTTCATGTGCTAATTGAGAAAAGTCTAGCAAAAATACTATCAGAAGAGTAGCAGTATTTTAATGTATTCAACAAAAGACATTTAAACATCCTACAAGATTTCACATTTAACTTTTTACTAAAGATATAGGAATGAATAAATCATGTATATTGGAATAAATGTAAAAGTATTTTGTATGTCTGTGTGTATGTATATACACACTCATATAATAATAGCATGCGAAAAGACTTCACCGACCTGCTGGATTCGTAACCAGAAATGAAAGCCCAGGGTCCATAAACCCTGCTGTGCTGACTGCTTAACGGCGGCTTCTAAATCATATGGCTCAGTAACTCTTGCCAAATTACTCACAAATTATTGAAAGAGATTCTGTCATTCTTTTGCAACTAACCAGATCCCCAAATCTTTTAGATACTTGCTCTTTCTTACAGGTGAGAAAATACAGAAAAAAAAAAAAAAAAACAACCAAAAAAAAAAACAAAAAAAAAAAAAAAAAAACCCAAAAAACCCAAGTCTGCTAATTATTTGTCCGTTTCCTTTTTTTTTATGTGCTAGAATTAAACAAATGAAATGAAACAAACCCCCCAAACCAAACAAAACCTAACCTTCCAGCATTTCTGTTTCTATATTCCTGTAATGCTTTTGTGATTGGGATGTAATTGATTAATGTTTCCAGAAAATTAATTTCAAGGTTATACGAGCGAGCAACATTCTCATGGCAACATCTGCAAGAGCATTATTCTTCCTGGTGAAGCATCTATATGAGTATATTTAAGCAACCTAACGTCCTAAGGCATTTACACAAAACTGTCCAAGCAATCAACATTCATTGTACATGCTTTCTATTTGAGTTTTGTCTTAAATTTAGTTTTAAGATCTTCATGAAGGGAACTGTCAGCTCCCCTGATTTTGCAGCTCCTAAAGTCACAGATCTCTGCTTCTGGGGGCACAGATGTATCACTATGAAATGAGTATCACTGTTGTGTTGAAAGTGCTTGCACAGTCACTAATTTGGGAACATAAACACTGTCATGTGATTTATGGCTAATGACAGTTAATGTGTTTTACATTCTTAAAAATTGTTACTAGATTTTGTTTACTAATTTTGTAGTTAATTTAAAACAGCATAATTTGGGCAAGTTCAAGGGTGAGCCAGAAGTCAAGATTCACCAAATACAGATCAGTAAAAGTCGTTGAATCTTAATCATCCCTTCTCACTCTGTCATTGAATTGACCTTGTTATATAAAATTATAAATGACCCCATGATGTCTGGAATTTAGCTGGATGCTATATAGGAATTGTGGTCCCAGCAGCTTGCCTGGAATAGCTGCAGAAAGGGAAATAATGAAATAAAATAGCCGTAGTCACAGAGGCAGACACGTTTCATAGCATTCTAATGACAGCAGAGTGCAAACGAGGAAAAAACTGAGCAATTTGAGACAGTATGTCAGAAACTGAAAATCAAGGCTTGGCCCTCCCAAACCTGTTTAATACTCTTTGATACAACCTATTGTTTGATATCACTTGTCAGTGTTGCAAAACACATTTTCAGGCATCTTGAGATTCTTGTCATCCTGAAGCAGCATCTCTGCTGCAACGTTTTTTTGGCAAATGAATCACAGAAGTAGTTAAGAAAATGAGTCAGTGCTAATGCTAGCCAAACAGAAAATTGTCAAGGAAACCATATGAATGTAACCTTTTAAAAAATAATTTCAGAATTCCAAGGCCTCATCATTAAAAGACTCATCCGCTTGACCGCTTTTGATGGTAGAGTTATACTGGTCGTGATCATTCACCTTGCTCCTGTGTTGGGTAACTTTGTATTAGCTATCGGACAGATTCTATGTGTCTAAAATCAATCCAGAAAACTCAGGACAAGTGTCTCCTGTGCTCGCAGAGTTAATCTGCAAAGGCCAGAAGTGCCCCAATTGGGTTTTTCTTATCTTCGGACTGTCAACAGTAAACACGGTTCATGCAACAGTTACTTTCCTGGAATGTGGTACAATACGCGACTCTTCTCCTAAGCTCGTGTTATTTTATTATGAATAATCAGTAAAAGGGACTAAAATGATATTTGAAGTTACATATGTGTCAAGTCATTAAAAGGACTTAGAGTGCCTGCACCAGAATACATCACTTTGCTCAGTATATGTATGCATATATAGATATATGTGTATGTGATGTTTGCATGCACCAGTAATTGTGCAGCATTTTGTGGTGTTACCATGATAGATTTCTTGGCACAAATCATTCTGAATCAGAGAGTCTGCTAATTATTTGTCCGTGTTTTTGGAGTCAAACTCAGAAGAGCTAAGCTTGATTTGTTGAAAAAGTCTTGTTTGGCTTCTACATTCTGACTCTCAAAATATTAATGATGTGATGCAAAATCCATTTAAATCATCAGTGGCTGCTCTCTGTTGGGTAAATACGAGATCTGTTCCTCCGCCATGAGTATCTTCAGAGATTTCCTCTTTCTTTACTGCTACTCCCATGACGTGGGACTAAGCCTTCTGTTTCATGAATTGGTCCCTCGTGTTTCAGCTATTCTACCTTCCTGCCTCCTTTTTTTTTTTTTTGTTTCCTTTTTTTTTTCTTTTCCCCCTCATACCCATACAATACAGGACTTAATTCAGGCGAAGCAATATGTGAAGTTGCACAAGATGAATCTAAGTCTTACAGCTCTTCATTTCCACCCAAGTCTAGAAAGAAGAAGAGATGGAAATGTTTAGATGGAATAAGAGTTGCCGCTGTATACATGTGGAATTCTTTGTATTTGCAGACCCAATAAGTCTTGGTAGATGGGTAAGTTTTTAGATAAAATGATTTTCATTGCATCTAACCACAGTGTCAACTGTTTTGGATGCATATTGGATTGTAGCGTTGTTTACCTGAAAACTCTGGAAACAGCCTAGCTACAAGGAAATATTTAAATTCCCTCCCTTCTCCCCAGGGATTATTTAGTGCTTAGTGTCTCAAAAGCTTAATAGAATCTTCCTTACCATAAATTTTAATAGGGTGGTACTGTAAAATATATGTTTCCTAAATATTTAACAAGATTCTTTTGCTCAATTATTTAGATCACATGCAAAGTTCCCTTGAAACAAATTTAAAGTTTTACATGGATTTAAACAAAGTACACTGTAAAGTAAACTGTACAAACATTTGTGTACTGACCACTGCATATATAGAAAAAAATTGCTGGTCAAACTTCCAAATTAAGATTCAAGGAATTTTTCATGTGTTAAATCAGATAAAAGTATTAGAAATTACAAAGAGGAACTGAAAATATTTTATTGGTGTTTTAGCTTTTCTTTACCCATAATATTTTACTTGGTTTTTTTTCTTCTTCTATTGGACATTACTCTGTATATATTCTTTTCCTTTTGTAGTTTTGTTGACAGCTCTTAAAATTAAAAGGGAAAATTTAATCTGGGCCTGTGTATACTGGGCACTTTAGGTCACAGACTTTAATCTGAGAATATTGAACCCTTTGCAAATCATTCCTTTTGCATGGGAGAAAACCTATGAGTTCTCAATAACAGAAAGAGCAGTAAAATAAGACTAGAAGGAGAAATCAGGCAGATGTTTAGGTCTTCTCTGCAGGCAGGTAAGAAGAGTTCAGGCAGCATGAGGAGTATGAAAAATGTACCTTTTTTTCCTGCTGACCTCCAACATGTCATGTAGGAGTGCTGGCATTGTTTTCTACCTCTGTGTGCTCACTGCCTGTTGGCCCTGAGCATCCCAAAATCTGATGTTTCCACCAGCTCTGTGCCTGCCTTGGGCACTGTGTTCACGTTTGGCCAGCTCTGTGCTACTTCACTGCTCTGCAGCTGCTGTGGAGGAGAGCTCTGTTTAGGACCATCTGGGTCCATCCTCATTTTTGCTCATTTTACCTGGTGTGTTAAACAACCAGCAGGTTGTAACTCCAAAAGGATTCTGTAAGCCTCAGTTTTCTCCAAAAACTACACTAATCACTGACACTTCAGGGGTTCTTACTTCTGTCCTTCCCCAAGGTAATAAAATCTACCAAAACTTGTTGCTAATCCTGCGAGTTTTACATTAATCACATAAATTAACACTGGATTGATTGATTTTCCTTATTTATTCAATAATAAGCAATTATTGTGATACAGTTCACAAATTAAGTGGTAAATTCAACTTAATAGGAAAGAGTAATCCAAGACTGTAAAAATACACTGCACTTGAATTCTTCAGTATTTTAAAGAGAAGTTTTTGCACTGGATTAGTTCAGTATTCACAAACTGAATCTTGGGCTTTACTTACTATTTATTATCTGCTTATTTATTCTCCTTTTTTATTTTTAAAAGAAACATTGACAAAAGCACTAAGTCAGCACCTATCAACAAACACTTTAACTTGTTACAAGTGAATTTACTCCCTCCAGCAATCTGCCCTTTACAAAAATTTTGGGAAGATATGTAGTCCTTGAACATCAGCAAGTCAGGGCTCCCTTCAGCACTGGATGGGAGAACTGCACTGGGGAAAATTCCTTCCTCTTCTCCATTCAAAGCAAATACTGTCCAGAGGAGCCCCTTATTTGTTCTCGCAGCCAAAGGAAGCCATAAAGAGAGAGCTTCCTTGCGAGATTTGCTCCCAGTGACCAGGCCCAGTTATAATGCAGGTGTACGTGGTCACAATGTGAAACCTGATCTTGAGATGGAAAAGGTCTGCATATTCCTGCCACCATTATTCCTTCTGCCCTCTAAGGTGGAAGCAAATAAGGCCTCGATCCTCACTATTTTTACTTTCTTCCCTGCGCACCATTGTAGCTCTCAAGAGCAGAGTTTAATGGCAATCTTTATAACCCTTGTCAAAACTCATAATTTTAAAACAATAGGAGGAGAATTATCAGGGGAATATATGTCTGGCATGGGGCAATTTTACTTCCTAGCTAGAAGGAGAATCCAGGACATTTAAAAATATAAACCAATTTCTACCGGTTATTTTTCACTTTAAGACAGTAAGGCAGCTTGTAAAGCCCATCAAATGCCTGATGTGAGCTCTAATGAGTTTTAACCTTGCTTTTTACACAAAAAGCTTTGC
This sequence comes from Scopus umbretta, assembly GCA_013400535.1. NCBI lineage: Eukaryota > Metazoa > Chordata > Aves > Pelecaniformes > Scopidae > Scopus > Scopus umbretta. The sequence continues at coordinate 27,556 of VZTL01037225.1, forward strand.
AGACTTCCTGTGCTCATTGAAAAATGTGGTATTTACTGATGCACAGATTGTTTCAAACCACTCTATAAAATCCCTGTGGACACAAGCACTGCTAATATTCATGCACTAGCTCTTGAATCTTCCTAGAAATGCAGTTTTTAGCTCAATTTTTTGCTTCCTACTATGTTCGAGAGGTGAGTTAATCTGTGACTGCATCAACATGAGGCTATCATCATGAGGTTGTCGTTTTTTCTTAGTGGCCCACAGTTTTCCAATGTCCTCTTAGAATTCAGATGAGAGGGAATTGCATTCTTTCCCTTGATCAGGTATTCTAGAAAGAGAGATGGACCCAAGCACAATGTCACACTTTTAAAATGCTGACAGACTGATTTAGTACTTACTGACAACTTGGGTACACACTATAATCTTGTCTCAAGACGCTGTCTAAAACAGTGCTGTCGAAACAGTGTTCAGAAAGTCACTGCTCCAGCAGTCACAGTGACAAACTTCAGGATTAAAGTAACACACAGTATGAGAAGTTTCTTTTTAAAGAACTGAATGCGTGAGGTATCACCATAAGCTGTGTCCATGTCCTTTTTTCTTTTTTTTTTCATTTCTTAAATGACAGTATATGGTTTTACATAGCACTGGTAGATGCATTCAACGTTCATTATTGCATGTTAAGGTAGAAACATCCCAACATATGTAGAAAAGGCTGTTGCCTGTTCCTAGGAGCCTGGTTTAAAGGAGGAAAGCCAACTTTCCTCCTGCTGGAGGCAAACGCTTTCCACATGTTACAGACACGCAGAAGAGGGGTTGTCTAGGGACAGATAAAATCAGCCTAGAAGGAAGGTGAATCCCAGTCAGGGATAAAGAAAGATGCTAGGGGAGCACTTGCACTATGTGTGCGTTCACATGTGTGACTACTGTTCAGGTGATTATTAATAAATACAGATTGTGCTTTGCTTTCTGGATGAATTACTTCCTCAAAGTGAAAGGAGATCTTCCTCCAGCTGAAAGGCAATTGTGGAGATAGGCTTGGGCCAGGTCATGGCATGGATTTAGGTAGTGATGGGAAGAAGAAAGAGCATTTATCTCAAATGAATACCTTTAATTCCCCTTTATATTGAAAGATACTTTTAACACTTGTAGATTATCATCATTCAAATTGGCACCTGATGAGATGGTTCCTCTCTTTGAGAAGCATCTTTGTCCCATCTGTTTTTCTTTACTGCAGCCCTGATAGTGACCCTTTCTAGACTGCAAAGTGCTCATAATCAGCTCATATCTCAAGTATGACAGACCTTTGTTTATAAGCCATACTATCTTTCAGTGTACAGGCGTTATTTACATAGCTTTAATGATAGATTTAAGTTCCAGCATAGTAGAATGCCTTTTTTTTTTTTTTTTTAAATTTATTTATTGTCATGGACTCCTCATTCCCTGCAGAACTTCCTGCATTTTGGCCATCTGGCCTTTTGTCTTTATCTTTGCCTCTGCTAAATTAGAGATGGAGAAGAGGCGCAAACACCTGAACCAAGCAATACTGATCAGAATTTTTATAGTGTCCAGATAGGCCAGTGGCAAACTGAGACCCCTATATGCATACTTACTTGGTTGTTACACCTACATGAGCAAACCTTATACAGTCTTAGCAAGCTTCTCCCCTTTTCAAACTGTTTTCCATATGTTTTGGGTGCATCAACCCAAGCCATGCAGCCGTGACCTCTCTTTTTTACTTGAGTTCAATACAGAGGCAGGCTATGCGAAGAGATGTGCACATTTCAGCACACACCTTGTAAATGTAGGTCAGCTCAGGTTGGATCCTTGGCGATACATAACTTTCTTGTCTGTTTTCTGTGTGCTTACATTACTGACCAGAATAGGAAGGCTTACTGTGCAGATGTGCTGGTTTTGACTGGGATAGAATTAGTAGTTGGTATCAGGCTGTTTTGGATCTGTGCTGGGAAGAGCGCTGATAACAGAGGGATGTTCTGGTTCCTGCGGAGCAGCGCTCCCACAGAGCCAAGGCCTCGTCTGCCTCTCAGCCCACCCCAGCAGCGAGCAGGCTGGGGGCACACGGAGCTGGGAGGGGACACGGCCGGGACAGCTGACCCCGACTGCCCGAGGGATGGCCCACACCACACGGCGTCACGCTCCGCCTGTGGAGCTGGGGGAAGGAGGAGGACGGGGGGGACGCTCGGAGCGACGGCGTTTGGCTGCCCAAGTCACCGTTACGCGGGATGGAGCCCGGCTTTCCTGGGGATGGCTGAGCACCTGCCTGCCCGTGGGAAGCAGGGAATGAATCCCTTGGTTTGCTTTGCTTATGTGCGCAGCCTTTGCTTTACCTGCTAAACTGTCTTTATCTCAGCCCACGGGTTTTCTCACTTTTACCCTTCCGATTCTCCCCCCCATCCCGCTGGAGGGGGAGTGAGTGAGCGGCTGTGTGGGGCTCAGCTGCCGGCTGGGGTTAAACCACGACAGCAGGAATGAATAAAACTCACAGTCTCCATTTCTGCAGTCTTGGTTGTGTCTTGTAAGAAAACAAGGAGGAATTGGGCACACTGCCTCAGCAGGTATTGCTCTGAATGCACACAGGACAGACTTGCCCCAGTAAAGCTAGGCTGGGATTTTGTTCCTTGTAAGACCCAGGCTTCTGCCTTGCTGGGACTCGCTGTCTACCTGCAGAAAGAGTCAGGGGACCAAATTCAGGCCCAATTCACAGTAGTATTAACTAATTCATCTTAGATGCTATAATTTTGTGCCTTGGCAGGGTGATTTAGTCCTGTGCTCACTGGGACTGCTCTCCACATCTCCAGCTGTCACAATTTCACTCTCAAGATCATCTGTTTCATCCTCAGTGTTATGACAGAGAATAGGGAGAAATTCCCGTGTAAACGGAGAAGCGGAGCACTGTGCTGTGTGATCAGAAATCTAGCACTTTGCCCCCAGTTCAGCATAGCTGTATTGCATTAATAATTAAGTGTAACTTAAAATTACACATAGGACATACCCTTAGAGAACTATGTGTGGTGCAGCTTGTTACGGGGCTGGTTCCTGCACAGGCTTCAGCGGTGTAAAGGAGCCTGTTTGCTTGGGGCTGTAACGCAATCACGTTGTCTAGTGATTAACACAAGCGGTGTTAACAAGTGCCCCTTGCTGCGCTCGTCATGGGCTGGGAACAGGGTGAAGCACCCCTACACCTCCTGGTAACCCCTGCTTCACTTGCCATGGAGGAGATGGCGTCTACCTGCTGTTCAGGGGGCCTGAGGAGGTTTAATTCAGTAATTATTATAATTTGGGGCTTTGAGTTATGTAATCCTTTATTAATATAAAGCATTGGGGGAGGAAGTCAGATGTTTGCACTTTTATAAATGCTAATGTATAAAGCACCAATTAAAAGAACAGGTATAGCATTCAAAATTTCTTCAGCTGAGGAAAAAAAGTAGTGCTCTAATCTACTCTTCTGTTTTTAATACTTGTAGCAGTGATCACTTTTCTTTTGTGCTTACTAATTATTCATATTAAATGAAAATTTTAATTATTAGTTAAATAATTTACTTATTACTAAAACACTGTAATTCTGTTATTTTTCCTTTTGAGAGGGAGATTTTTTTTCTAGCCAGCAAGAAGTGAGAGCTATATGATGTTTATTCAAATAATTATAAAGAATAAAGAGACAGGAAGAAAAATCAAGACCGTAACAAAGTCAGCTATGAGGCTTACTGTTACCGATAAAATTTTACCTCATATGTAAAAGTGTATGTGTATCTCTTGGGTCAAACCCAATGCAGTCTTTGCACTATATTAGTTCCTTTGATGTCAAAGGGACTAACTCTAGCTGTTGAAAATAAGGTAAGAATTACAATTCACTGTTTCCAGAAGCTCCGTCAATTCTGTATATCCTTGGGCAAGTTTGACAGTTTGAGACATCTGGAAGACCAATAAGCAACCTGTATTTTCACTGCTGGCCAATTCTAGTCTATAACCTGTACAAACTATATCCAAGAACTCCTGTTGAATATCTGTTCTGTTGCTATTTACCTCTGACTACTTGTAATATTATAGATTTATTCTGGATGTGAGTGCAAGTTGCAAGACAAGATATTGATTCAGAATACCTGGTAATAGAACAGTAATTGCTTTGCTTTAAAATTAAGTGACCATACTCATTTCAGAATCTATAGTATTTCATCATTTCTAGTAGTAGCTTATAATATGAAATAGAAGAGACTCCACACCCAATTACCCTTGGAGAAACAATAGTTCATGTTGTATTTCACAAACAAATGACGATCAGGAAAGCTCTTCTTACTTACCAGAAGTGCATCTGATTTGAACAAATGTTCCCTTTCTGGGGCAGGGGGAAGCAAAATAACATGTACCTTTGAATTATTTGTAGATACTTACATATACTAACAGAAACTATTTTTACTTTTGTTCATATAAGTATGCTTCAGTTTTATACTAAATTAATAAAGTAACTTGAAATTAGATATAGTCTATAGGTTTTTTAATGAATACAAATGCAATACAAAAGCAACAGTCTTCAGTAAATAACAGGTTTTTCTCTCCATTACCATATTTAACAAGTAGAGGAGAATATAAATGCTGCTTCCAGTACTGACTTACTGTGTTAAGCTGGAAGCGGGGTCTGATGCATTTTTCTGTTTTCAAAGACTGAATTCCCTGTGGCACATAAACTGCTTATTTTCTGAATTGTGAATGAATTTGCATTTTTAAAACATCTGTGGATGAATATCTTTGTGATAATAATTACTATTTACAAAGTTTTAATCAGGAGAGTGAAATTTTAAATGAAGACTACTGGAGGAAATAGATTTCTACCTTCTGGTCGTTATTGCCACAACTTACTCTTCTACAGCCTGCCAGTTCACTTCCTGTCCCTGCCTCCCCCTCCCCTCATTTTATCTCCATTTTATGTCCATTTCCTTTCTCATTGGTATGTTTTTTCACCTCTTACTAGGGGCATGAAAATCTAAGAATGAAGCTACTGTTTTACTTAGTAAACAACGCCTTGTTTGGGAGGGGATGAGAAGAAGGATTTAGTGTGGGGTTTTTGCTTTCAAAAACATTAACTCAGTCTTTCATAAATCTGAAGGAACATAGGAACCTGATGTGACTGCTAGACACAACATGAGCATGTACTGAGTAAGGCATCGCCACCGATGATGTAGCAGTTCACAATAAATTTGGTCAGAATCCTACTGGCTGTCTCAGAACCCCTAAATGAGAAAAAACACATCCGATGGCCATATAGAACTTCAGAAAAACCTAATAATTGGGCTTGTCATTCAAACTAAGAAACAATAACTAAGCAGCTTTAAGTGTTTGTGCTGGTTTTGGCTGGTTTTCTCCAGCTCCTCAGCAAAGCTGAGGAGGACTTTTACAAAAGATGCCCTGAGCCAATGGTGCACAAACAAGTGGAAAATCTCATTAGATTTTAACACCTTCAAGGAGCTGCACTTTTTACAGTACAACCATTTTCTCTTCAGACCCTCCAGCATCTTAATCAATTAAGCACTACAGTCCTGACACTGATTCATACAAAGGTTACTTTAAAGTGGTTTTGCAGTGCAGAAAACATACCTTTAAAGTCAATGCAAAAGGATTTTTGTCTACAAGAGAATCAGTCCCTGTGCTGTCATATGACACTTCCTTGATCTGCTGCACATTTTTCAGTTCTGTAGACACTGGACCTGAGATTTCTGGAATTGACAGTAAGAAAAACAAGAGGAAAAGTCTTTGGCTTTTTTATTCCTGGTGGGAGGAAAGGTGTCTTTGTATTAATCCTCCTTTCCCCCTCCTCACCCCCAATAAGTTTTCTAATACTGGCTAATTAGCATAAGGTAAAATATTATCGTGGTCAAGTATCTGGAAATTTAGTATGTTGCTTAGCTGAGAAAATATGCTACTGCTCTGCCCTCATTGGAGGGGGGAAAAAAAAAAGGTGGTGTCTTTAAGTTGGCAAATTCAAGATGGGCGACTTGGATAAAAGTTTAAAGAAAATTCTAGAAAAGACAAATGAGGTCAAATCTCTGTTCTCCTTTTTACACAAAGGCAAACGTGATAATTCTCATCTCTGCTTGGCTTGCACATTGTCATAACTCATCCAAGTGAGTACCAATGCTGCAGAAACTTCTCCATTTGTCCTAGTTAAGACAGCCTGCACAAAATGTCCTTAGGTGGACCAAAGCGTAGCATCTATTCACAATGTCCTCTATAACTCTATTACATATCTTGAGTTGTTTAGCTATCAGTTAACTGGGAGTAAAACACCTGAGGAAGACAAACCCTTTATGGCTGTGATGAAGTAAAGTGCTGTAATGCTGAGCGGTTACGATGTTACAGGATTTTGGCTAAATGGAAATAACAAAAAAAGAGTAAAACTTTTGCACTGTTTATTTTTTTTTTACATCATACTATATGGTTTTTATACCATACTTGTCATGATAGTTGTTGAATACCTTTTTGTAGTTCATTGAGCAACATTAACATTAAAGTTGTGTGGTTTTCTCTTTCTTTTTCTTATGGTTAGAGCAGTGTGTGAAATGCTTTCTTTTTAGATGTTCTTGATTCTCAGCTTCTAGAAAAAATACGCTTTAAAAAGTGTATATTTTACTTAGAGCAGAAAGAAAGGAAGTGTTTTGATTCACCTTTCCACCTGTGAGAACTTATTTCAAGATTGTGGACTTTAGACCCAGTAGCATTTCAGTTTAAAATTAATTCAGAATTAGAGGTGGTCAAGAATTTCCTTCTATGATGATTACATAATGGGAAATATACATTCTCAGATTTTGTTTCTTTTCCAATGAGGAAACTTAACTAGACTTGAAATATTTCACCTGCTTCATACAGCTAAAGGATTTTGGGTTTTGTTGATCATGCGTGTGTTTCCATCTACCTCGATGCTCCAGGGATAGAACATGGGAATTAAAACTGAAAGAAATACTTTATTTCTTTTTCTTCTTCAGTTGACCAAAATCTTAATACAAACTTAGAAAAACTACGTCCCCTGGTTTCCAGTGGCACAGGCTCTTTTCTGAACTGCACAGAGTGCTATGGGGCTGCAGCAGAATGATGGCAGGAGTTTCCCCCAAAGCCGCTGCCCTCCAGCACTGAAGAGTGTCAGTGGCTGAATGGTGCTTTAGAAGAAAGTGAACAATTTAGAATTTCCAAACTTAAATTTGTCCAGAAACCCTGCAGAAAATTCTGATTGCTTCATATTTTTTTTTTTTTTTTATTCCTAATCTAAGGAAATATTGGCATTTTTGACAGAAATTGGGTAGTTGGGAGTTTGCATAGCTTACAAGGAAAGGAATAGCAGTCACACCGTAACCCTCCCATGAGAGGGGTCATTACGTGTAGCTGTTGTCTCCCACCCACTTTACAAGTTATGCCATTTGTCTGCAGAAAAGAATTACTTGAAAAACTCAGCAGCATTATCACTCTGGTATTTCCTCTTCCTTGTATTCTGTATTTCTTGGTGTGAGCACCACTAAGTTGCCTGCCTTCCTTTTTCTGGTTACTGCAGCCGTGATAGCAGAAAGCTCTAGGCTAAGCATTGCTAACAGCAAGAACGCTTTTAAGGCTGCTCCAGTAGACAAGTACCCAACGTGGCATATCTATATGTTATCCTCTCCTCAGACTTTTTTGTTGTCTGTTCTGTTTCTTCTGGAGCAGAGTTTCACTCTTGGCAGCCTTCCTCGGCAACCTAACACACCATCTTTTGGCTCCTCTTGTCCTGAGACAACAGGGAGCCCTATCAGCACTAGCGAAATCAAGCATTTCTGGAGAAAGAAACCACAACCCCCTGACAATGGGAGGAAGATCTAGCGGGAGAAATAATTTGAGATAGTGGTGGAAAGAGGAGGAGGAGCATGAAGAGAAAAGATAAAGGCAGAAGAAGAGACAGGATCAAATGGGAGGGGAGATGAAAAGCAAGAGCAGAACTGTAGGGGAGAGAACAAGGGAAATAGTGCAGCAGCACCAAAGAGCTTGAAGACTCTAAAAATAAAAAATGTTAAGAGCATTGGTATGTTCAGAAATGAACTTTTCTTTAGCTGTGTGTAGAACAGTATGTCCAAACTTAGTTTTAGCATCTACATAGAGGCAATGCAACCACCTTAACCATTATTTTAATGCAAATTGTCAAGGTTGACAGTGAGACTTCACCTGATACAGTGGCAGGTATCTTGTCTCCTTTAGGGGAAAAAAAGGCTACATTTTCCTTTACTAGGCTGCACTTGCATCCTGAAGCTACTCTATACCTTGCAGAAATAATGCAGAAGCAGATGTATAAGCTAGGTCACACACAACCTGCAGTCAATTACTGCCCGCTCACATTTGCCCAAGAAAAGATAAATATTCCTTTGAAAGCAACAGGCAGGTTGGATATCTGCCTTTTCTTATTACCTTTAAGATTAAGAAGATAAGTGGTGTTTTATTTTTTTTGTCTTTTAAGGTGCCATTTAACTTTCCCAAGCAGCTGATTGCACATTAGGAATGGGAGGGCAGGAGGGTGCTTTTTGTCTTATCTCTGTGATTTATTGTTGAACTCTCAAACCGTTGGATTCAGCCACCTGAAACCCTCACTTGTCTCACCAGCACTAAGCAGAAAAGTGCTTCTGGTTTTGATTTATTCTAGAAATACATGTTTTTTATTATGAAGCACAAATTTACTATAATGGCTTTCAGATCCCTAAGGAGAAGCTTTTTCAGCCTGATTCACATATTGATAATGTAATACAATATATTTTCCATTATGGCTTTGAAGTGCAGGTCTCAAAAGCTCAACTTAAAAAAAAAAAAAAAAAAAAAAAAAAATATCTGTCTGAAACTTGTAAGGTACTCTATGGAGGTGATTTGTGTAAGGTGCTGAGACATGTCTGCAGACCACCCTGCCTGTATCAGATGGAAAACAGCACCTTGATATTAGCGACGCTGAAAGAGAATACATCTAATACTTCATTTTAGAAATGTTTCATTCCTTTTTTAGGCATCATTTGTTTTATATCTGCTTCCCTAAGGTGACTGGCATGGCACTGTGTGATTCATCATGAAAAGACATGACAAGAAGAACACCTCAAAGATACACTATTGTTATCAGAAAAAGATGGGCCTTTTTGGCATTAAGAACATTTAAGGACATAGTCTGTAGATGTAAATACATGTAACTCCTATTGGGACTAAACGGAACTTCTGTTTGGAGAAGAATTGAAGAACATAAGAGCTTTAAATTGTTAGTGAAACAGCAAAAAAACATGATAAGATTTAGCAGAGTTTGCTGACTAAAATCGCCTCCCTCGAATCCACCAGCCTCACCGAGGGGCCTAGCTGTGCCCTGTGGTGGGGCAGCCCCTCAGTTCTCCTCAGACGGGACCCTGCACTGTGCCATCTCTGGACACAGACACCAAATCTTTCCCCCTAGATAATTCAGCATAGCTTCATCTTGGCAAAAACGTTTGTCTTCTGGAGTGTGTGCTCAACAGGAGTCTGGGGCACCTCCCTGCGGGCTCTGTGGCTTTTCAGCATCCGAAACCTTCCTGTCCTTCCACTGTCCCTGCCTGCCCTGCAGCTCTGGCAGTGGCCAGCTTTGGCAGTCTGTCATGGAGGGCCCAGGTGGACAGGAGAAGTTGAGTTTGCAAGACAAGGTCGGGAACAGCGAGGTACCTCAGCTCAGGTGAGGGCTGGAGGAAGGAGGGACCTGCCTGGGATCTGGGGAGCATCCCTGGAGCCATGGCACCACAAGGCATCCCTGCAGCCCTGGCCTCCATTGCACTGGCTGGAAAGGCGTTCAGTTTCCGGAAAACTGGAAGTTTTCAGCAGCATTTACTTGCTTTACTTTCACTGGAGTTATAGAAAGGAGAGCTAAGAAGCTGGCTAACTTTCAAGATATTCCAGGAAATACAGCACACTTCTAATTCATATAATTTAAGCATCTGAGAAGCTTAAAAGCATGATAATAGCACCTCCATCCCCAATGCAAGCATTTTGTAGGCCTTTTGGAGATAGAGGATCGTTTTAACCCCGGCTTCTACTGTAAATTTGCAATCATCTTTTTGCTGAATGTTCTCTGAATACATGCGTACATTTTGCTGCTAGGGGCATGTTTGAAAGCCCACTAAGTTACTGGCAATGTTGATCTTTCTTATACCAGGCATTTTTATTAGAGCTTCTGTAAACACTCCCTCTAGTAAGGATGTTTTCAAGAATATGTTTGGGAAACAGACAAAAAAGGATTGGGATATGTCTGTCCCGCTTCTGCTGGTGAATGAACCTCAGTATAAAGCACCTGTGACTGTTGTTAAAGTAAATCAACTAAAAGCCTACATGAGAAATAAAAACTTTTCTGAAAGATAACCCAAATTGGGATTCATTTCAGTAGCATGGAGATTCAAAATATTTGGATAATTTTTTTTCTTTTTCTTTCAGTGCTTTCATACTATTCTTATTGTGCCACTATAGGGGTATAATGGCAAGGGGAGAGCTCCAGGCACTAACACAGTCTACTAGGAAGAAAATGAACTCTGAATTAAGCTGAAACCAGGACACAGAGGCATGTGAGCACCTGCTTTCAGGCCGTTTGGTGGTTGGGAGATACTGTGGTGAGGAGCTGAGCTTCCCGCCCCACACTATTTCTATACAGGGAGCTGCGTACCTGCCTGAATGCTTGGTGTACCTGAATACTTCTCTCTCCCTTCCTTATATTTATTTCTGCTCTTTACTGGAGCTATTAGAGACATCAGGGCTTTAACAGTCCCCAAAGTGCATCTCCTAAAGCAGAGGTGCTCTGGATGGGAATGCGGTGAAGCAGTGTAGACAGCTGCTCAGGGAATAAGCTGAGGGCAGGAGCTGGTAGATGTGGTTAATGTGAGCCATTTCAAAGTAAGTTGATGCTGAAGTTGCACTTGATGAATCACAAGAGGTGTGTAGCAGTTGGAGTTGTTACAGCAGTGGCCACTGGAAAAGTCACCTTTTCTCAACAGCTATCACAGACTGGTACCAGAGATACCACCAGTGTTTCCTATTGAACAGGCAGGAAATCCTGACATCTCACGTGCAATCCCATCCCTGGAGTTAGAACAGGGAGTAAATGCAGGGTGATAACGCTTGATAAGGGCTAACCTGGAAATGACACATGGAAATCAAATGCTGTTATTGGTTCATATGGCAAGTCACTAACATTACAAGAAAAGGAGTTCAAGGAAGAGAAGGTGGTTAATAAGCTTAATTAGTCTTTTAAGAACAGCAGTCTTCAGAATTAACTTTCAAAATAGGGCCATGGCCCACACAATGGTTTCTGAATGCTGCTCCCTCACAATAAATGCAGAAATAGTACAATAACCACACTATGAGCTACCCATTTTACATTCAGTCTCTCTGGGTTTAGCATTTCAATACAAAACAGTATTAATCATAGTGTCAGAGCTGGAGTACCTTGTGCCTCTAAACGTTTTACAGAAGGAAGGTTTCCAAGGCTGTCATGTAAATCTTCCTCTGGGACAGAGCATCTCCATCCTCTGCAGTGGCCCCTGGCTACCCCAAGGTCTTTTCCAAACCGCAAGACGCTCTGCGGTCAAAAGGACCACAACACAGTGCTGTTTCCCTCACATTTTTGCTTGGCATGGACTAGGGCCTGGTCCCAGCCCCAGAAAGGTAGACAAATCAACCGAGCTTTTCAGTAATTTTTAAATGCTCTGGGATTTTAGTGCTAAACAGGTTGAAAGAGAGCACTGCAGAAATTATCACAGAGGTGTCCTGACCACAGCACCATGCAGGGAGTACTCTGCAAAGCTGAAGTACTATCTTAAGGCTGCTGAACATCTGGCCTTTTCCCTAAATTTTGTGTCTCATTATATTAGTAAAATACACCATTTCTTTCCAGCATTGACTGAGGGAGGAAAAGAGAGCTTGAGGAAGAAGATAAGCATGTGCAAAAGGTACACTGTGACTTTACACTGGTTTCAATGAGAAGGACATGAAGGGGGAAACTGCCCTCCCATTTGGCTATTTTGGCTGAAAACATGGTGTCAGCATTACTACATGTGCTCCATTTCTTGCCACCTGTACACTGAAACTCAACTCTACACCATGTGTGCAGTGAATCCAGACTGCTCCCACCGTACTTGTAAATCAGTGGTGCTTACAGCAGGGATCACAGGGATGATATCACGTCTGCCATCCTCACAGCACGGTGTCAGAGCTCTTTCCAGAGAGGTGACAGCAGCCCCCATCCCTGCAGCCCATTCATTCAACTTATACTGATGAAATGTTAAGGAAACTCTGCTCCGGCAGTCTGATGTTTTGCTTAGAGAAATGGGTGACGTTCTAAATAAAAATAGTTTGAGATCCCACCAATGTGAAAGCTACTATAAAACAAAAAGCTATTTTGCATCAAAAACAGTCACTTGTTGTCCTGGAGAAATACAAAACCCATTCTTTCTTGAACTTTCTTGTGTGAAAATCAGGAAAACCCCCAATGTTGTGTTTCATATAGCTTCAATCCCACCTTCTGGGCCAGCTGGCAACCCTGGAATTTGCAGATTGTAGTTGCTTCTTTAATTGTTTTCCAATTATTCATTTTAAGATTTTTAAACATAATCCCAGGCCGTTCAATTAACATCACTTCACAGTGCACACACTCTGCCATCCATCTGCTCAAGTTGTCTTTAACTGACATTGTCTTGTATCTGCTGTTCATAACTATCAAACATATCTCCAACATAATCCACCTTCTGTTCCCACCTAGAAAACAGATTTTGCCATTTTTTATTCTAACACCTGTGCAGCTATCAACATTTTTTTCACTGGAGATTTGTCATTGGTGAAAGTACATGTTGGGAACTGAGGTTACTTTAATACAGTCACAGAAAAAGCACGTGATTGTATATTTTAAGGCCAGAAGGGATTATTGTCTACTCTGGCCTCTTCTGTAATGCAGACCACAGACCATAAAATTGCCCTGCTCTAGTTCCTCATACTGGTTTAATAATAACACTTTAACCAAAGTGTGTCTGTTAAAAAAAAAAAAAAAATGTTTATACTTAACATTTAACGGGTAATAAATCTACAGAGTTATCCTGGGTATTAGCTACTCTCACTGATAAAAATTTGCACCTTATTTCTCACTCTGAAAATGCTGAATTTTGACTACAAAAATTTTGTTTTATTCAGAATGAAAAGCTTTCCCATCCACTTTCTTGCTTTTGCATAGGGTCTTAAAACATGAGCTTGTCACATCTAAAGCTTCTGTTTGGATAAATAGATTTATAGTGCCATTTTTTTTAATCATAAAGCACATTCCTAGCCCTTGATTATTCTTAGAGCTGTAAAACCTGAGTAGACAATCACACTTTTTCCTAAAGTTTGGCTATAGAAAGAAGACAGTATACTTGCTATTGTGTGCCAACAGTTGTGAATGTAAAATAATATAGCCTCCCTAGTCTGACCTTACTATCACGAGAAAAAACAAGCGATCATTCCCTATTCATTTTCTTTGCATTGCACTGTGGTTTTAGAATCTTTTATTCTGTACCTGTCAGTAGCTCCTTTCCCAGGAAGAAGCTCCTTGCCTCCCAGAAGGTACCATGCAGCTCCCTACACTGTAGCTTTCCTGCCCTTCTCTGGGCTTGCTGTAGTTCTACTACTTTGCTCCTGTTTTTCATGATTACAGGGCACCTTGTGAACTATTTCAGGTAGGCAGTTCAAAAAAAACCCCAACAAAACCCAAATGACACATGAAGAAGTAATTGTTTTCACAAAGCTCAATTATACAGTGGAAATAATTGCTAACAGAAATCGTGGATGCTGAAAACTTGATGAGTTCAAAAAGTGAATAGATAAACTAATGGGTGAGTGCATTTAACCAGGCCCATCAAAGGTCTGGAACTTCTGGTTCAGGAGGTCACTCATCCACATGTGGCCTAAAGTTGATGTCATTCATAGGAAAGGGTCAATGCCTCTGTCTCTCTCTTTATATGCGTGCTGTTAAGTGCCTACAGGTGTCCCTCATCAGGAGAAGGGATGTGCCTGGGGATGAGGTGCTCTGGGTAGGTGCTGCAGTAAGCTGTGTGGTGCTGGCAGTGTGTTGGGGCTGGCTACTGTCCTTGAGGAGTTCTCTGCTGCAAAGGATGGGTGTAATGCCAGCTACGAGAGATGTGAAAGCTTTGAGTGCTTTTGGCTTAACTTTCATGAAGATTTATTGATTGCCTTTCTGGTTTTGAAGTGTTGTTCCTCAGAGCAGGCTGCAAGAGGTATGATAAGGTTTCCTACCTATGCTATGCCCTGCAGCACCTTTCCTGGACCACAGAGTGATTATTTTCTTCCCCTTTTCATTGTTGTTATACTTGAGCTTGAGGGGGGTTTGATGGAAAACTATGATATAATATGGTTATTTTTTATGATGCCTGAATTGGTGTAAGTAGCCTGTGTCCCTGATATTCCTGTATTATCCTAGAACAGAAATGGATCTCTGTTTCTTGTGTGTCTTACATGAGTAGTTTATGCTTGGGAGATTTATGCCTCTTCTGTATGTGGTTATCTGTGAGCTCTTCCTATCTCGTTAACATCCTATGTGATTTCCTGTTCCTATAACTTTAAGGAATTTCTAAAAGCAAGCTTCATAGTGTTTTTCTGCTTGTGGCATAGCTTAAGCTGATGTTTGCAAGGCACTTGTTTCATGTAAGGTCTTAGTCTTATGAAAATAGTTTTCACTTAATGAATCGCTCGGATTCCTCCAAAGTTCTGCTCTTCTAATGTAGCTAGAAGTGCTAGTGTGTAAGATAACAGCATTTCTCCTTTGGTAATCTCTTTCATTTTGCGAAGAAGCATAGTCCTACATTCCACACATATGCAAAATATTTCCCTACGTCCCTGTCCTTCCCAGTAATGATGTATGGAATAGCCTTATTAGGCATCTACATGATGAACAGAGGTATTATCTAATCCCTCCTGGCTCCATTTTTCATCCACTCCCTCTATTTTTGCCCCTTGAGAAGCACACAGGGACTGACTTGTGGCTCCTGCTGGTCCTGCCTAGTGGATGGCAGTGGTCTCGCAGTCACTACCGCTGTCCGTCTTTAGGATCATCAGTTATGAGGTAGGACTCTGCTATACATTCAAAAGCAAAGCCACTTTGAACTAAATATGCACCAGGAATTAGAATTGCACTGTAAAACTCTTAAGATGACGTTGTGAATTCAAACAAACGGACGTTAGGAGATGTAGGATTAAACAGGATTTTTGTATGTGTATGTTATGCTACAGACCTAATTTCATCCTTGCGTGCTAATTTTGCACACATCAAAGATTTGCATGAGACATAATTTTTGTACCGTTTACAGCTGGCATCTATGAAGGGACAGAGAGGCAGAGTAAGGCAAGGAAAAGCAGCAGGTTGGGGGGGAAAAAAAGAGTGGGCTATGAATAGGATATTCATATCTAGAATTTAAGACCGGGTTTATTTTTAGAGGGCTCCAGCTGTTTTTGCTGCTGATCCTGGCATTACAGAAATTCGTGGCGAGTTCACGGGGAGCTGATGCCTTCAGTCTCTGGTCTCTGTGAGACGCGTGGTGGTGCCCGCCGGTGCCCGGTGCTTGCACCGTCAGCCCTGAGCTCGGTAGGGATGGTGGCCAGTGCTGACACAGAAACACAAGAGGTGTTCTTGACAATGGGGTGTTACTTTGGCATGCTAATGTACCTTCTGGGTACTAAACCAAAGCCTAAATTGTCTAATGATCTGTCTAATGTTTATACGCACAGATTTTTAACATAGCTGTCCTCTATTCATGATGTCTCCTGTAATTAAAGTTAGCCAATAGTACAGGGAGCTCCATATTGCTCTGGTACTCGAGCTAAGCTGTGCTGCTGCGCGTAGGCTGTGGATATTGTTATCCAAAAACATTTCCATTTTTCAGTGCCTCAAAACCACAGTGTCCAGTTCTGCAAACCTTAAGCCACATGAGCGATCCCTTGTCCACTGAAATCGATGGAATCCCTTGTGAGAATACGGATTATGCCAGTGAATAAAGGGTTTTCAGATCAGGGCCCTAACCCTTTTTTAATTAACCTTCTAAGAAAGAATTTATACAGGAAAACTCTGGCTCAGCGGTGAGCAGTCAATAAACCATGTCTTTGTAATTCCTTCCTTCCTTTATGGGCCCTTTGTGTGAGGCTTAAGTGAAATGGATCTCACTGTCTATATCCCTTCCTTACTTCCCTCCTGCCCAAGCCAATCACTTTACAAATGTCATAGTTTCTCTCTATTGTTCCCTTTTTGGGTATATTTGCTCTTGTTTCATCAGTGACTGCTAGCTTAACTATTTCTTTTTACATTAGGGGAAAAAAAATAGACAAAATGGACTGAAATGTCAGGAAGAGAGATTCCACCTTATTTTAACCTCTGGGAATCAAAGTAGTAATTTTTATATTAAGAATCCAGTAAGTCATTTTTTTGCTATATGGAAGTTTCTGCTTCCTATATTTCAATATTGCAGACAGTCCATCCTAAATATAAAGTTCTAGGATTTGGAGGATTACCTTTAAAATAATCTCCTGTAATTTTCCATCTTCAGGTTCACCTTAATGCCTTAAAATGTCACGGTTATTGTTTGCTACTACAGATTAACAATGGTGGCCCAGAAGCAAGATCAGCAAATGACAGAAAATAGAATAATACTTAGATGTGCTTAGCTAAAGTGTTTTCTGATAACATTGCAGACTGGAGAATCAAAAGTGGTAGGAAATGATGGAGAAAAAGAAAACAAAGGTCTCCGCTGCTTTCCACAGACAAGTGCAACTTTTGCCGCAATCAGTGGGACATAAGGGATTCCTAATGATTGCAAAGAGTGTCACGTTGTTTTCTCAGTGCTGAAATGAAGCTGAAGGATAGGTGAAATGTTCTGCCTTTACATTAGTCAACAGAAGTATTCTGTTCTTTCTGTTTTCCAATCGCCCACAAACAGTTTTTTAATTTCCAAGAGTATTTGCAGTTACCTGGAAATTGTAAACACTCCATTATATGCTTCCTACTTTGTTTGTGTGTAGCTACCCAGCTGGGACTGTATCCCTTGGTGTGATGGTCTTCCTGGTTTCTAGCTGGATAACTGTGAGTTAACCACAATGTTTCCTAGTGAACATAGATGCTCCACCTAATTTTGGATAAATGTGTGCAAGTCAGGTTGCAGAATGATTTATGAGAAGAAAATTTCCTTTCACACAAATATTTACAGGTGTATGGATGGAAGAGAAGGTCTGAACATCTTAATTCAAGACAGTACCAGGATAAAATGTTCATGAATAATTTTTCTGCTGTTGGTCCAAGCCTTAGCATTTTTATTTCTATGAAGATGTTGAATTAGCTGCTAAGTGGCTTAGTTGATACACTGAGATGCAATGTCAGTGTGACATGGACACTTCTTAAATCCTGAAGAATAAAAGGGATGTCAATTGATGCTCATATTGGCTTCAGTCCAGTTCTTCGTGAAGGATATCTTGTGCTGCATTTGTTTGTCTTTTCTCTGGTCCTTCTTTGCATACATTCCGTCTTCTCTCTGCTTAATCATTCATAGTCTGTTCACAATAATTGGTTTGGATATGAGAAGATCTATGTCTGTAATGACAAAGACCTGTTTTTTCTCTTTTAGGTGTTCAGTGGAGTATCTCTTGTTTTTAAAATTTCTCAGGAAATCCAATATTTTTCCTCTTCCTTGGGCACATTAGGCAAAGACAGCAGGCTTATGTCTGGGTGTGCTACAGCTTGCGGCTACTGTTAACAGAAGCTTTGTCTTGTTATCTTTCTGGGTACCACCTATTCTTTGCTGGAAAAATAATAAAAAAAAAAAAAAAATTCCACAGTTGCCAGCTTCCCAAAAGGTCTAAGGGTATTCTCAACTCTGACTTTCAGTTAACAATCTACAAGCAAGGATTTATTAGGTTAGAAACAAAGGAAATTCTTCATTTATAGCTCCTCCCAAGTTGGAGAGTCAGGGCAGTGTTGTACAGCGGCTGCAAGTGCAAACTTAAGTTTATTCCTGACTCTTTGTGGAACTGAATACT
This sequence comes from Scopus umbretta, assembly GCA_013400535.1. Classification (NCBI taxonomy): domain Eukaryota; kingdom Metazoa; phylum Chordata; class Aves; order Pelecaniformes; family Scopidae; genus Scopus; species Scopus umbretta. The sequence continues at coordinate 45,613 of VZTL01037225.1, forward strand.
GGTATTGCTCTCCTGGCTCTATCCATTTTCAAAATCTGGTGTGGGGCAGGGGTAGACACCATTTTGTTTAAGTTTTTTCCTATTATTCTGGCTTACAAGCTGTGGTGGGGGAGCTATTACTGTGAATGTTAATATAAATAAATGTTTTCTCTATATTTCTAACTGATCTTGTCATGGTACTTCCTAGTTGCTGCATTCCCCTGTTCTCTAATGCTCTTGTACCAGACCTTCAATAAGACACTTCATTTCTGCTATCTGAGACAAGCTGTTGCCTAATCTCTCAGCATTTCCCTCTTCCTCTAACTTGCATTCCTTCTACTAGTTTGTTACGTCGTACTCACAATTCCCTTGCTAATGCTTTCTGTGTTTTCTAGACTTTATCTCTTGGTCTCAGAAAGGAATTAATAATCCTTCTGACAACTTGATCCATTTAGCCTTTCACCCTAATTTTATCTTGGATAAGTTTTTACAGCCTGAAAATCTCCTCATATGAAGTCACATATGGCTCTTAAACTCATTTTTGCCTTCAATGACCTATCATCTTAAGTAGACTCAAATATACAGTCTATTATTTACAGTACTTGTTTGTTTACCCAGTCAATCCCAAGTTTTAAACCCAGATTTACCATGATTCTAAAAACCTGATTTATTTACTGGGAATGACTTTTTTTTTTTTTTTTGTAATCAGAGAACCTCTAACCTCACATAAAAACAATTTCTTAAAACTGCAACTTATCTGATTCCCTCAAGAGATGATTTTAAAGGGCTGCATCAGTATTTTAGATTTCTAAGTATTCCTACATCTTGGTTTTCAAAACAAGCTCAGTATTAAGATTCTCTGAAGGCAGCAGTCTTGGGTTTTTTTTAAAGTTAAAATATCTATTAATTTTTGGCATAAAATCTAAATCTAAAGCTCTTATTATGACTGTTTTGATGCTAAAACTTTTAAACAAACTTTGTTTATTTAAGGGGATGCGGTAAAAGTGTCAGTTCTAAGCAAGCTGAATCAGCAGTACATGTTTCAGCAAATTTTCTATTAATATTTGTGGACAGTCCAAAAGAAATAATTATGGGTGACTTGCATGGATGGAAGGAAAATTCTCATAAATACAACTTTGTTTCTTGGTAATTTCTTTATCGATAAAGTAGTAAGTACTTTTTCTAACCTTCTTCAAAGATCATCTGTCCTATTCCCAACGCAGTTCAGAAAGGCCTGACTTTTCTAAGTAGGTATTTCCCATTGCTGATGGGTTGCACCTCTTTGAACCTTTAGTACCCACTTCTCAAGTTAGCTTTTGCCAAATGCAATTTGTAATTTTTCTGAGGATATGTGCTTGATGTCTCAAATACAGTACTCTTAATATAATCCTGTTTTCCAGAGTAATTAAAGACAGTGAATGAAACTGAATTTGGCTTATAAGTGACCAGTTGTTCTTTCAAGCCTAGTTAAGCTATTCTTTTTAGTGCTCCTTTAAATAACTTATAAATTCCTAGCAGTTTTATTTCCTTGGTAGAAGACATTAGATTATCATGGAGCACCTCTGTGTGTCTTGTCTCTCTGTATTCATCCAGAATTACTAAAAAAAAAAGGATTTTGGAATCTGATTGTCTGTGTGATTTCCTTTTAATATGGAGAGATAAAACACCGCAAATGTGCGTGAGAGCCTGCTTCAAGAATACAGCAGTAGAGAGGGTTTACAGAGAACTTGGGGTTTGCACCATGAGAATGGCACACTGTGCAAGGACAGAAAGGAGGTCACAGGGACCAGAGAAAGCATGGTGGTTTGATAGCTCAATAGACAACTGGTCTATGTCAGGAAATTGGAACAATGTATTATAACAAATGATATCAGTGATGAGAAAAAGGTGACACTTTTACAGAGTGTAATTGAGGGCTAAAGCCTATAACGTGCTGTATAGCTTAACAGCTGGTATTAAATCAGCAGACAAAACATTTGCTGAGATTGTGGAAAGTCTACAAAATTACCTTTCCAGTATCTGCCGAATGTATCTGCATTTATAAAGAAGATCAAAAGAGAAAATGAGACAATTCTTGAATTTGTCAGTTCAGAAAGAGTTTAAATGATGTGTTAAGAGACTACATGGAGACTATATGCAAAAATGAAACAGTCCAAAAATGGTTATTAACTGGAGTAATTGATCCAAAGCAGCACATGGAGGACACCGAAACGCTGTAGGCAACCTGTGTAGCCACTAAACAGCATTCTAAGCAGAACACTCAACCCAGACAAGCAAAGCAGCTGTCTTGTCTCTGTCTTATCATGCAAATGAGCACTGATCTGAAGTAACTAAAAGAAATTGGGATATACAGAGAAAATGTTCAGGTTGCTTTCAAACCTATTACCCCTTATGAAGGCAATTATAAAATGTATTCAGAGCTGTGATGCTGCAGAGGACAATGTCTATTGTAGTCCGTTGTAGTCTATTGTAAAAGCGCTAGTATCTTTACAGCAATTTAAGTTAGGATACAAATGTTACTGCATTTTGTTAGAAGTGGAAGGAGTAGAATCTGAAATGTATTTTTGACAGTATTCTCAGACACCAGAGAAGAAGCAGCAGTAAGACTTGATGCTTGAAATGCGCGTAAAAGAATTCCCATCTTCTAAGCTTTTTTTGTGATGGAGGTAATGTGTAACTAAATACTGTATTCTTCTGTAGCATGCTGTGAAGAGAGGAGGTCATTTATTACATGGTAGACCGTGGCTGGGAATGTGACTTAGATGGATTGATAGAGCTTGACGCTTCCCCAAGCTTTCAGTGGTGTTGGGAGGAAGTCATATGTGACACACAGTGGAAATTAGCTGGACTCTTCCATGTAGCTTCCCACAGTTATTAGGACAATGTTACGATCTTAAATTTCTTTTGTTTAGGACAGACCATTTGTATGGGTTGCTCGGCTTCTTCAGTACTTGGGAAAGCAAAAGAAAAAGATGAAACATAAGCTCCTCACAGAAACTGATATGGCAACAAAGGTGGAGCACTACAATGCATTTCCACTAGCTATGATAAAAGGAGTTGAGGCTCTCTACACCCAAACTGAATTCAATATTAACTCATAGTTGCAATTCAGTAACTTCTAACTGAAACAGTGGATGAACTTGTTCCATTAGTTGATGATAAGCTCCCAAGTCTACCGAGAAAAATATGTCTACAAAATTGGAAATTGAAGTTGATAGCAAGAAGTATCTCTTCAAAGACAGTTGTAGTATCACCAGCTAATCCTATCAATTCCATCAGTACCCTTTTTTTATCACCAAACAATAAAACAGATGTTTTACGACATTCCTAGCGCTCAGTGTTATGTGGAAGTTAGTGCTACAGAGCACCTTAAATAGTACTGCTGAGAAATTGTCAAGAATTTGAAGGGAATAAGGAAAATCTGAATTTTTTAAACATTCCACTGTGTTATGACTGGCAGAATTTCACCTAAGCCTTGTGATTTATCCTTAGGAATCTTACCCTTCAAATGTTCCCCACGTGTACCCCTCTTTGCAGAAAGTCAGTTATTTCTGTAGGTTTTTGCCTACGGCAGTAACAGCATTCGATCTGCAGAAAGAACTGTTACAGAATGAATAAAAACACATTGATTCACATGGCATTTGGGGACTCTTCATGAGTAATGGTGCTCATATTGTGCAAGGGAGTCCTTACACACCTTTGTCTATAAAGCTACCTTATGATGCTTCCCGAAATGGAACAGGAGCAGTAATTTCACATCTGATGGAAGATCAGAGTGAAAGGTCCATTGCCTTTGTCTCTAAATTCCTTACCTTGGCAAAACGGAGCTGCGTAGAAATTGAGAAAGGATCTCTGAGCTATTCTTGGCAGTTAAAACTTTTCACCAGCGTTGTACGTGTAAAGATTTATGCTGGTTGAAGATCATCAACTTCTAGTTTCATCTTTAATCCAACAAAAAGGAGTTCCAACTATAACTGCTACAAAGCTTTCAAGGTGGGAAGATAGCTCACTGTAGTAGTACTGATTTCAAAACTATTAACAGCTTCATGAATGCAGATTGTGTGGCAAACTTTCCATGGAAAAATCACCTTTAAGGGTACTGAAATGAAGTCAGAAGCAGTCTTTAGACTCTGCATGGCACAAATTAAAGCTCTCAACAAATGCATTAAAGTTAAAAAATAATCTGAAGACTTAAATTTGTACAACATGACGTGCCTGCCCACTTTTGTAAAGTGTTGCGTGAGCAGCATAACCAACATATGCTTCTTCCTTCTTTGTGTTTTTTGGGGTTTTTTTGTTTGTTTGATTGTTTTTAAGAAATTAAAATATTTGCACTGTTTACTCATATGACAGGTTTGGTTGAATTTGATCAGTGGATCCAGAAGTTGTTGGAGGATTGAATTAGCTAAAACAGGCATGTTTAACCTCAGACATAGCATTCTGCTAAGTACCTGAGAAGTTACAGGATAAGCCTGGTAAAATTTTATTCTTTCTATGATGGAGTCATCACCTAGAAACCAGGCTTGAGACAGCTCTATTATTAATTTTATTTTATTAAAAAGACCTGTTGGGTCTCTGTTACAGTCATTAAAGCACGATTTTTAAAGTGCCTGGTTTTTCCAAATTCCAGGCCCAGAAAACTAGGTGTTGATGTCAGAAATAAAACAGTAGAAGCACAGGTTAAGTCTGTCTCCCTCCCCTATCTCAGTGGCTAGAAACTTCTACAGAAATAGAAGATGCAGAATAACTGTCTCAAGGGTTTTACAAAATGCATCTCATGCCTAAATATTTTCATTTTCACCTGAGTTTTGCTAGCAGTGTTTTGTTTAGACTATGCTAGGCCATTTATCAGGTATGTACACATCTATATTTGTGGGATCTAATGTTTTTACTTCATTAGATATTCACTCTAATGCCAAGGATATAGCAGTGCTGGGACTGGAAAGAGTAAAATTCTCATTTCTGAAGCAAGGTGTTCCTGGGTAAATTGCAGAAATTTAAAGAGTAGAATGTAATACTCACCCTGAGGGCCCTAATTGTTTTTTGAAATAAGTAGGATACAAAATGTCACAGCAGCTCCTTACCACCCTGACACAGTACATTGCTGCAAAGATTTATTCATACTTTCAACAAAGGAGTGATTCATACTGTAAATATGGGCAAAGATAACTTACAACAAAATATCAGGTTTCTATGGGGCAGCTGGAATACAGAACAGACTATTACAAATCAGATCCTGGCTATGGCACTGAAGAGCTGCATTTTGAACTCTCAGGGTTGTTGTTTTTAAGCCCAATATATAGAGGGATATTGGAAAGAAACTAATCAGGTGGTTCAATAAGTATTGCTTTTAGGTAGGAGGAAAATGAAGTATTGAGATACAGCAGAGATAATTTATGGAAACTTGGGGTGATAATGTCACAGCTTTATCCTTTGTCTTATTAAACAGAAGTGGTATTGAATGTGGCATAGAAAAGTAGGATGTTTACTTGGATGTTCTGCAGGAGGGACGTTTATCGGAAATACAGAGCATACAATACAGCCAGACGGTGATGTGTGCTAGTGCAGTAAGCTTTGTCTTTCTGTTTTTAGTTGAAGGAACTCTCTTTGAGATATTTTCTACAAAGTAAGAAAGTGTAGCTAGAACAAATACCCTTGAAAGTTCCAGAGTATTTCTTTAATGTCTGCTAGCCATATGCAACGACACATATACATCATTGCCCACCAGACTGCTTGTGTATTGCATTACATGTCAACTCCAATTTGGATAGTTAAGGTTGGAGTAGTATTTAGTACACGGTTTCTCAGGTGTTCACCTTGCATAGCAGGAGAGCCCATTAATGAGCACAGAGCAGCTGCTTGGACACCTACGGAGTGGCTGGGTAGCTCTGGCAGCATGTAGAAGGGCACTGCATCAATATGGGACCAGCTTTCCAGCCCTTTGCAGTAGGATGTCCTTGCTTCCCTCCAGAGTGCTGATTATTTCCCCACGCTTCACATTTTTGGAGAAATGCTGGCGTAAGATAACGGCACCATGATCCTGCTATGGCAAATGATTACAGATCATCTCTGTATGTATGTAAAATGCGTAATTAGGCTTTTTATATTACAACACAGCAAGTATAGATATGTGAAAGTCCTAATGTTCTGTGGAGCATAAGGATGCACTGGCAGTACGCAGAGTAATACAATTGGCGGCACATCTGTGAAGTGGATGTAATTTGAGAATCGGTCACTACATAATCCAGATGCTCAGAAATTCTGAATGGCTTATGGAAAAAAGTATTTTCTTAAATCAGTTTGTCTAGCAATTTCTGTTATTACCTTTGCAGTAAAATCTGCTCAGCGCTTCTTAAGGGAATCTTAAGGGAAAAGCTTTACCAATGCATTGATTAGAGTCAGATGACAATCTCGGATTGTGATGAGGCCGTGAAGACCCTTTGTTTCCTCATTTACTGTCAATAGAAGTGTTTATAATCTGACATGTTTGAGGTAATTTTTTTTTTTTCTTTTTTACCACTTTTTCTTAAATCTTAATTTCATAAGTGGCTGTTGACATTTTGGAGTGAATGTCAAGCAAACATTCTAATCAATCTGAAAATGTACTGAAGTGGGACTGTAACACCACCACCTTCTCATCCTGGGTACCCATGCAGTGTTTGCATCTTCATCAGGTTAACCTGTTCCAATGCTCTCCAGAAAGGCTGCCAAAATACTGCTCTTCATTAAATCATACGAGAATGCCTTTATAATAAATTTACCATGATTTACTCACTAGCTGGCAAACTAGTTCCTCTTTACTTCTTGAATAATAATATTGTGGCATATTTATGCTTATTTATTTAACACAACTTTAATATGAAGCAGGTCCACAAGATGGCCCTTTTGTCTTGCCAAGTCTTGGGTCATGGGTGAGCTAAGAAACCAGCACTGTAGCTATTGATCTCTTCTGTCCTGAAATCCTATATTCAGAAACACAAACTGATTTGTGTTCTTCATTAACATGTGTTTTTTCTTCTCCATGATAATGTGCTGTCTGTGTCAAGCTCAAAAATAGACATAGATTAATTCAATGTTGACAGCAAAATCACCAAGGAAGAAAACTGCTGCACTAGATAAACTTTATAGGTCATTTTCCTCCAGTTTCACAGTCTGAGATGACTATTTATATAAAAAGGCATGGTGAGGATTGTGATTATCACAAAACAATCAAACCCTGGAGTATTTTAAAGGTACAAAGCATAACTGCCAGTGTTTGACTTCCTAGAAAAAAATCACATTTGGTAACATCGAGCATCATTCAATTTCAGAGATCCTTATTTCAGCCTAATTAGTAAGTTTACACATGTGCTTATATATATTTATACACATCCATACACAGGCACAAAAATGTACATTTTTTTTTTTACTGGAAGAAAAACATCAAGAAATTAGAACTGGAAAAATGCAAAGCAGTTCTATGCCAAAGAACTAAGGTTTTCACCTTGCTTGTAGTATCATTAATAAGAATTGCTATTCCATTTCTGATGCAGGTGTAGAGATATCTTGCACTGAAGCAAAATGTATCAGCGCTGATTCTAAGAGGATTCTGCATGCCAGAGGCAAGGGATTAGTGTAACAGTCAAACTCAAGTTAGGGAATTTCTTAGCCGTGTACATCTATCGGTTAAAAATAAGCATCTGAGCATCATTAGAACTTTCCACGTAAATGTTGGTGGCATGATCTGGTCCTTTTTTTTTTTTTCCCTTGTTATATTCTCTGTACTTATTTCAGAATCTCAGCAGAGTGGATGACACTGCATATTGAACAGCTTGATTTGTCCGCGCATTACACATGCTAAACTGAACCAGCAGCTTTGCTTTTCAATTTCTGTGGTTTTGTCAGGCTGAGTTAGGTACATGCCTTTTGTTTTCTTCAGCACTGATCTTTAACTGCTTTCTCAGTTTAAGATGAATTTCAGGAAGTGTAGGATGGTTGGACATATTTCATTTCCACACTCTTCACATCTGCTCCCTTAAGACTGTGAGGACAGTGAAAACATGCAAGACTACTTTCATCAGATGGAGCCAAACCAGGTGTGTCTTCAACCCTGTGGATCCTCAGAAGATAGCATGAAGGCATGGGGACTCTTTTTAGTGTCGTATAGGAGATCTTTTTCTTGCAACAAAAATCTACAAGAATTTGGAATGCAATTGGCAACACTTAAGAATGCTCAATAATGAGAGACTTTCCTGGAAGAATTTGGTCACTGGACAGAATTGATCAATAGGGTTCTTCAATGGTTATCATAAACAACCTTTTTAATGATGTGTTTCCTACCAGACACAATTTTTCAGTGTCTATACATTATTTTTTCTCCTCTTTGAATTAATTTTTCCAAAATATTTTCCTTAATATCACTTTTATCAGAGCTTGTGACGTACACAGCCTTTTATAAGCATTAGGCTCAGCCACAAAACTCAATTCTGAATTAAGATGTTTTCAGTCTTCAGGAAAGCTTAGAATTGAGTTTACAATTCAGGTGCAACTCTTAGTGCAACCTCTCCAATGAAAAGCACATATTCCTGCAGATCAATACAGTGAAATTCACTGGCATGAGTCTGAATTCAGTGGAGACATACCTAGTGGACATCAGGATGAGATACAAATCTTATAACCAAAGTAATCTGCATATATGGGCCTGAGCATCATTTTTGGCTCTTAATTCTCGTGGGTTGACCAAATGCCATAGGTTTGAACACCTCCAGTTTTTATAGCTAGTGTGCATGTGCAAGTTGAGTAGACGCTGCTATTTATGATGCAATGTTAGCTTCTTTGCATAAGCTTCTATGTTATTGGAGTTAGTCACAGGAGCACGCACTGTGTTTTGGAGCATGTTAGGCAAGCTGTAGTTGTGTCTTAGCTTATCATTAAGACAAATGACTGTTCATGGAAGAAAGGTCCCACCTGTGGAGAAGAGGTTCTACAGAACAACTTGCATATCACCTCAGTAGATGATTCGCAGGTTTTCACGTGTACCAAGGTTAGAAGTGCCTAAAATGTTAGATTTCTGCCACTTTGTTTTGTGTTAGCTGATAGCTGCTAAAATTATGCTGATGACTCTTCAAGCCAGTGATCTTCAGGAGTTTTATAATAAAAATAAGCTGTCATCCTACAGTATTTAACTCGGTCATTGTGTTTTTATGTTAATCACTGGGCTTTTTTTTTTTAACATTATGAAACACATACTGTCTACCAACTAGATGCAGAACACAATGGCCTTGAAAGATGCAAAGTGCTTCTTCAGGGCATCTAATAAGAAAAGTTAAGGCCCAAAAGTATAATTTCTCTGTATCTTTTTCCTTCATCTGTTTATACCATACTTATTGCTCAGTTAACTTAACAGTATGACCCAGTGTACAACTAATTATCATTCACAGTACAATTATTTAGGTACTGCTAGTGGTTTTATGGACAGTTTATAAACAACTGTAAACATAAAAGAAGATGCAAACAAATTAGTAAGGCAGGTTAAATTTAGTGCCAGCGAAAGCAACTTGATTCACATTGCTAGGTTACAAATTAATTGTATCTATTTTCTACCAAACACAGAATTAATCTGTAGAACTCATTGCCACAAAATAGTAAGCTCTTAATGGAGTTCATTGACCAGATAGCTATTGAATGTCCACAGGCGTGATAGACAGTGTGCGCTCATCGTTCTGACTATTGCCAATCCGCTCAGGGCCTGCAAATTAGAAAGAAACCTTCCCCAGAAAGTGAGTTATTCCATAATCATCCATTATAGGATCTCTTGAATCTCCAGCAGCTGCCTCTGGTTGCTCTGGGAGATGCAGTGTCCTGTCTGACACAACATAGGTGTTGTGAAGCTAAAAATCAGTCTTATTAGCGATTAAATGACAACCCAGCTATTCATCAGTGTTCAGTCAGTTGTTTGTCCTAGAAAGTGCTGAAGTCTGATCAAGTGCTTTTGACAGCTGTCCTGCTGGGTGGGCTTGTATCTGGAAGCAGCTGAGAGGCGGTAAGCAATAGTTTATGAAATGTCTTGGTGCCATTTATAGAAATGCTTTTCTTTTGTTTTATTACCAGGTGTATGAGTCTCTCCCTAAGCTGCTCCCCACTCCCTCCATTTGATTCTGCCATTCCTCCCCAGAACTGTTGAATGTTGTGGCTAATATCAGATTGATCTGATGGATATGCAGAAGTCCACAGACTACTGTGTTCTAGCAACAGAAAGGCAGGGAGTAGTGAGAAACTCAGATGGACACCAGCACTGGATGAAGGCTGAAGCTGAGGTTTTCCTGGACACAGCGCTGCTGGTCTTCTTGAGTGCTAGTGCCCATGGAGAGACCTGCCATTCCAGAAGGCGTGTGTTCTTAATCTTCACCTTCTCTATCAAAATCAGAAGTTTTGGTATCTTTTATCAATTGAGCCTAGCTTACATGATACCCTGTGGCCTGTTTTGCTGAGTTACTTTCAGGAAAGCAAAATTGTTCTAGATTTTACTGTGCATTTTTTTTTAAGCTAATGGGGCTGCATTGGAAGAAATCTGAAATGAAGATGAACTTAAAAGCAATCTGAAATACCTCTCCTTGGGAGGTGTACCAATGTTTGCACAAGGATAAATGAGTATATCTAAATAAACAGAAGACCTTCAGTTTGTGCCATGTAGCTTCTGAACATTTAGAATGAAAGGGTAACTTAGCAAATATATAGATAGTTAAATATTCATATTTAATAAGTAATGCACTTCAATAAGGTGCGTTGTTGTAATAACACATAATAAGGTGTATTAAATGGTAAGGATGGCTTTACAGTCATTTAACGTTCATTCTTTCGTGATCAGAGCAGCGCGCTCAGTAAAAAGCAACAAAGTCCCATCTTAAACTGACAGTGGAGGAGTGTGTTGGAATGCCAGGGAGACTGGCACGTTATTCCTGTGGCAGTGACTGTGTTAAGCCACTGATGTGAAAAACACTTGAAAGGACCTTGTCCTTTTGCCTCTTGCAGTCTGAGTAAACGTTTAAGAACAGGACTTCCAGCCTTCAGATACCTATCACTGTGCTGGCTTTTAAAAGCTGGGGGGTTTACAGTATAAATTTGCAACCCAAGATATTCAGGGATTCTTACCCTGATTTTTCTTTCACAGAAGATTTACTCTCTTGTACTTACAGTAGTTTCTCCAAAGTTATTGTTATATTATGGAGCTGCTGTAAATGACATGGGTAACTTTAAATAACCCTCCTTAAAGGCTTGTATTCTATCAAATATACATTAAGAATCCTGATTTTGGGGGGGGGGGGGGGAGAGTGTTT
>VZTL01037228.1:10430-29288 GCA_013400535.1 Scopus umbretta
TTTTGTCGTCCCCTTGCCCCCGTGAGATTACTGCTGTCCAATAAGTTCTTCAAAAAGAGCTCCATCTGTAGAAATGGGCTATGGAGATGCAGCATCAAAGGCGGGCAGGTGGTGAGTGACCCACCGAGTCAGGCAGGCGGTAGAAATCCAGGTGAGCCTCTCGTGCTTCGTAAAAGTACCATGTGGAGCACAACAAGAAAGCTTGCTAAACTATAAAACATAGCATTAAGAAGCTGTGATAATAAATCTCTTCTGCCAGTCTGCATTTCATTGGAAACAGTCTTGAACTTGCTGGGAGACAGGTTGGATTGTCTCCTTGGTTTCTTCATGCTTGTGAATTTGATAAATCATTTGACATATCCTATTTGGTAACAAGTAAACCATATTTCAAAACCTGAAATGATGCGTGTGTGACACTTATAGTTTGAAATCTGTTGTTACATAAGACTCAGAAGGCATTCGGCGTTGTGTTTGGTAGTATCTATGTGCCACAGAACAAATGATAATGTACCTTATTTCTTGCCATATACTAAGTAGGACTGTTTTTGCAGTGTGCAGACCCAAAATCAGGAACTACATTCAAAATACCTCTGGGGCATTATTACAAATCGTGTCTTTCACAGGCCACGTGTTTGTTTCGGTACCTGGCTCCTGTGGGTCGTTACCAGTAGGTTGCATCAAGCCCCTATAGAATGGCTGGTGATGGTTTCACTGCCAATCTGAAACCGTACCGTTGAAAGAGGGACTTGGATAACACAGCAAGGAAGCTTAGAACGTTGCTAAAATAAATTTAAAAAAAAAAAAAAAAAAAGGAAGAAAAGAAACAATGAGTACAGCAGAAGTAGTTCAACGTATTAAAAAAAAAAAAAGTGCTTAAAACTGCTGGCTTGAGCAGAGTAAATAAAGAGGGTAGGTTAACACAGGCGCTGAGAGCCACGGCCAAGTGACGGCTCCCTGGCCTCGCGGTCCTGGGGCTCCGAAGGCTTTTCCTAAAGGGACCCGCGCAGTATGGTCTTGCGATCAGTGCTTGTGCTGTGGTTTCTCAACGTGAACAAAACAACGCTGCTGGTGTTAAAATGATAAACCTAGTCCAGTCCTAGCCCAGTCACAGAACAGGTTGTTCCCTGCGAGTCGGAACAACACTGATAACGTTTGGCAGGAATAGCAAATACACTTTAATATGTGCATTATGATAAGAGAGAGAGTCTATTTTGAGGTTTATTTGTGATACTAATAATTCGTCCTTGGTTTTGAGGTGATTCCTGCTAAGAAAGTATCTCTTTCCTACAGTGAACGGTCTTTCTTGCAAGTCTCTCATTTTTAAAACGGAGCGCTTTTAGTCGCTTTATTTTACCATTTAAAATCCAGCAGTTTTATTGTACTAATGTGTAGCCTGCCAGGACTTTTTAGCACCAGATTTTTTTCATTTGAAAATAGTGAGGGTTTTTTTTGGTTTTTGTTTCTTCTCAATTCATATGCAACATTTAAGGAAAGCTTAATTAACCCCAGCATGCAGGGAGAGGGAGAGGAAACAGTGCTCAGCAATTGAGAATATAATTAGCTGCATTTATACAGAAGTGATTATATTACCTAAATCCCTTTTAATTTATTTTTGGATGAGTTTGGGGGCTAGGAAGGGAGGGCAGGCACAAGCTCTGTAAAAAAAATGGAGGGAGTAAAAATGCTTCCATGGATCTGGAAACCAGAAATACAGTGAACTATCTCTGTTTCTCTGTAGGGCTGAAGTACTGGTCTAACTCTTAAAACTCCTTGACAGAGTCAGAGTTTAAATTTCAGCTTAGGAGGTTTGCACATCTTGGAAAAGCCATGCAAGTCAAATCCTACTCTCAAGGTGTAAACATAGGACCGGGCTGATCCTGGATACGAAGGCCAGCCTTTTTACTGGTTTTTATTAAAATATTTTGTTACTTCTGCTGCAAATTAACATCGGTTTGAACATTTTCTCTCTTAAGTATTGTTCAGTCTTCCTCATTAAAAAAACATTTCCTCAATAATAATAGGTTCCATATGTAGATGTACTATGTATGTAAAATGATACACATTAATATAAGTAATCACACATGAAAATGTGTTTTTTTGCTTTTCACAATGTAATGACTCTTCCCGCTCCAGCCCTCTGCCCCCAAAACAAGCAGAACAACAAGAAAACCCATTGAAAGGAAATTCGCCGTTTTAAATAATTTTCCAGATACCACGTTTTCCAAGTTCAAATGGAGCTGGCAAAGGAGGCGGCTGGCCGGCAGAGATTGATCACCGGCTGTTCCAGGAACAGCTCGACTTTCTGTGCAGCGTGGTCGATACCACGGGCTTGCGTGCGCCTGACAGCCGGCGTACTGAAAGGCCTCGGTTCAGGAAAGCTGTTCACCATGTGCTTCGCTTCAAAAATGAGGGCAAGTCCCTCCTCCTTCAGGACCCTTGATGCTGACGAGGAGGTGACTTCCTCAGGTACTTACAGCTGAGCGTTGGCTTGCGTGTTTTGCTGAACTGCAGCGTCGTAGGGAGATGGAAAGACTTTGCAGTACTTCGCACACCGTCTCAGAGTCACATGGGGAAGGCATTTCTTAAAAAGAAGATAAACAAAACCCCTCTCCTTTTTAGAGGGTTACAACAGTATGCCAACGTTTGCTTGTAGAAATAACACCCAACCTCCGTTTCATAAAAGAAGCTGTAAAAAGCCAAGCTACCTTGTGAAATCTCTCTATTTTTTCATCTTTCCTGTATGATTTTAACAAAAGGAAGATTTCCATGTGTTCTGGTTAAGTCTTGTAACACGATGCAATCAGTCAGTTTGGCCGATGAGATGTTCTGCAGATATCCTGCAGCAGATGAGCTTGCCAGCTTCTGCGGGGTGGACAGTGCGGGGAGGGGAGGGGAGGTGGGGGAGAGCTACAAGCATTCTTCACTCCTGGCAGTTGCATGTGCAGTAACGCTTAAAAGATTATCAGAACCATTTCCCAAAGCAAGAGGGACACATCAGATTTTTCTTCAACCCAGAGGTGGATGGCCAATTATTTAAAAAAAAAAAAAAGTCCTGAATGAGATAAAGTAGTACAGGACATAGCTGTCTCATTACTTACATAGAAAAAAAAATGCAGTTATTAATTTTACTTTTATAAATTTTGCTTTAGACTTCCTTTGGGTAAAAAATGATTTAGAAACACTAAATTGAATAATTTATTTAGTTTTGTGTAATTGACTTAATATTTTACGTTAGTAATAGAATTCAGAATGTTTCCGCTTGAAAAGATTTTAAGTATTCCAGTTCAAAATGACTTTGTCAAGATTTCCTTTCCATTTTGTTGCTAAGTGTAATGGGTGAGGTTAAATTTGACCCTTTGTTTATTTGGGTTTGGATTAAATTATATATTCTGCTTGGGAAATACTCTGTTCTCTGTTCATCAGAAAGCTTTTACAATTCTGCTTTTGGATGAACCTAAAATTCGAGGGAGTTTGGTTTTCTGGAGCAGGCAGAGAATAAAAAAGATGTTTTTTTTTCCTTCCGTCATGTTGATAGATGGCACTTTTACTTCAGCATCAGCATCCATTTTCAGCTCTTTCCCCCTGCACTTCATCGTTCTTTTGTTAAGAAAACTGAGCAGACCAGGTAGCACTAATAGTCTGCAGGCTGCGCTTTCAATGGGCCCGTGTGCTTATGTTCTTATATTTATATTGACTCCACACTTGAAAGATAACGCTTTCTGTCTCAGGTGGAAATGGTAAAGTTGTAGGAAATAGGTATTAGAAAGCCTATAGAGGAATATTTAGTTGATCTGTATCTTAAAACGTATTCTGTTTTGAAAATGTATTTAAATGATTGTGTGATTATACATAGCTGTGGGTGACTAATCTAGTCTATTGCTGCGGGTCATGGGAATAGTCATAAAAAGTATTTATGCCGAACGTGAACCCGGATGCATGCTTTCCTGACATGTTTCCCATATGGCCTGTACGTAAACAGTAAATCAGATAGGGAAGAATTGAGGAAAGAGAAGCAGGGGGTAAGTGGGGATTCTGGAGCACTAAAGCTGCAGCCCTACATGGTTTGAAGCCGTAACTTGTTTTCTCTCAGAAGCAAAGAATTAGTCTAAGTGGAACAAAGATGTTCTGTAGACCTAGGAACCCCTAGAGGTACAGGCACCAACGAAAAACATAATTAAAATCTTTATCAGAAAAGCACTGATGGAAGCGCAGTGAAAACCAGCCACCTCCCGAAATGGCGTGCCGTTTGCGCACTTATGCTTAGTGCTGTAGCAGCGGCGGGCGCTTCTCTGCAGACTTCAGCCTGCACACTCTTTTCCTGAAACCTAAGTGGTTTTAGGGAATTGCGGGTTCCATTTCGACAACTTGCCATTCCTGTCATTATTGACCTTAAGTGGTTGTGCTTCACAGGGTACATCTGCCAGAATATCCCTGTCGGGCGTGCGGTTCTCCGCTTGGTCCTCACTGCTCGCGTCGGGAAATCTGAACCAGGGAGACGGGGACATTGCAGATGGTCTCTGTGGAGTCTGAGCCGTGAGGACTGCAAAAATGCATTTTCTGTTGGCAGCTAAAGAGTACACAAGAACTCCTGAGTTACAAACTTTGTACGCTGGCTGTATGAGTAGGAGGGTAGGAGTTGTGCTTGACAGGAGAAACGGTGTTTTGATGTTGTCGTTTCAATGTACGTGAAAAGCTCCAATCTCTACTCATTTGTTTGCTCCCTGTTTATCTGTTATACCTGACTTACCTTTAATTCCAGCTGGGCCATCAGTCCCGAGGCTCTGCAGTGTTGTTCCTCAGTACCTGTAGCCTAAGCAGTTTTCCTTTTAGCCACCGTGGCAATTTCTCAGTCACTGAAAGGGGTCATTTCATAGCTCCGGTATCTTAGGCTGGGAAACTTGCTCTTGGATGCAGCTCACACAGGCTTTCCATACCCTGCAATCCCTCTGATTTTCCTAACGTCCTTGCCTTCTTTCATCGGCTAGAGAAAGTACGCGCTTTCTGTGGGAAATGATTGGGAGATTAGAGAGAAGAAGTTGGTTTTAGTCCAAAGGGTGGTTTTATATATTAGCACAGTTTATAAGATAAAGCCAAATCGCTATTCTCTGTTACCTCGTGAGACTTCAGCCTAGGGCTAAATGCAGCCACAGACGAATGCTCTTTCTTGTACTTCTAAGGGCACGTCAACGTGAGGAAGTTATCCTGGAATGAGATAGGGTGTGAATGTAAATGCAGTAGCTGTTCCAGCTTAACATCCTGTGGAGACAAGGTCTTGGTGAAGTGACTAAAAGCAATGGAATGACTTCAGTGGAAGCTGAGGACACCGAGCCCCCGCTGCGCTCCCCCCAGCAGCCAGCCCTGCGGGCAGAGGACCGGCTGAACGCCCCATCTCCGCAGACTTCTTTTTTTTTTTTTTTTGGCGGGGATTCAGTGTCTGACCATCTTTGCACTGGCTGCTTCTCCTGACAGTGTCACTTGTGGAAATGGTGATTTACTGCTTATTTTGTCAACTGTCAGAATGAGCTCAAGGGTGATGGCCAACGGCGTTACCGTAGGTAATTTGTGAGCGCCAACCATACTTTAACGCCCAGCGTGTGAATGATGGAGAATACTTTAGCTCTGCCGTCTCTTACCGGTTTTTGTCGTTCCTACGGATTGTAACTCAGGCTTTGATCATCTCTGTAGGTATCCAGGGTCTGTTGCTCTTCAAGCAGTGCAAAAGGAAAACTGCTGCAAGGAGAAAACGTATACTTGCACTTCTCTTTCAGAACAAATGGAAACGTTTGCAGTGTCAGAGAGATACATGTGCACACGCTCTTCTCATGGTACTCTGGGAGTTAAAAATCACTTTTTTTTAATGCTTATGAGGTTGTTACACCAGTTTTTAGGCCTATGCTATGCGATTCAGTTATTACCTGTTCTTTATGGTCTACTGAAAATTAGTGTTTATTTTTCAAGTGCCTTTTTCCAGATCAAGCAGAGCATTAATTAGTCAGTGTGAGGAACAGAGTGCATTATTCTACCGCAGCTTTCCATCATGTCAAAAACTCATTACCAGATGTAGAGATCATAAACAAACACACATGGCTGCTGCATGTAAATCTTCTGCAGGATAAATTACTGCTGATCTTTTCTGATTAGATCGCTTTGTCTTCCAGCTCATTAATACACTTTCAACCATAGAGAATATTTAGGTGCGAAGAACTCACAAAACAATATACAGGAGAGCATTAACTTTCCACATTTATTAAACGTTTCAGTCTGGATTTTTTTTGCCTGTGGACTAGGCTACTCTTTTTATTTTGAAAGAAGAGTTGCATAGTGAAAATCTTCCTTCAGAACTGGTATTTGCTTCTGCAAGGTCTGTAGCGGGGTATACAAGTAGTCTTCCCACAGCCACACAAAGGCGGTGCTACAGAAATGAATCTGAAACTATTGGGCCAAAGTCTTTGCTGCCACAATCCCCAGGGGATTTACACCAACAGATAAATTGGCCCGAGGACGAATAAACCCAATTTATTGAGTCCAAAGTTTTGCAGAACCAGTAAGTACCATCACCTTAAAGGCTAAAAAGGCCTTGTTTGTTGATTGAATGTGTTCTGCCTATTGAATCATAGCTTCTATTTAGCTTCCAATTAAAAGCAGATAAGTGTTTTGGAACATATTTAAGCATGTGCTTCACTTCAGTCGTGTTTACTGACGTCAGGGGAGCCCGAAGCAGATGCCTGTGTGCTTTCAGGGATGCTTTCTTGAAACGAGAGAGGAAAAGAGGGAAGTCTCTCCTCCTCTTTTTGGCTCTCCTCTTTTCATGTGTAAGTAACATACTGTGTGTCTGGTTTTGTTTAAATTCAAGGATGGCAAACAACCACATTCTGTGAAAACTTCTTCCCATCCTTCTTTACGGTTTGTTTTTTCCTTCTTGTTATTGATATTTGGTAACCTGCAGAGACAAAGCGATGTGAAACTTGGAGGTCTTTACAGAGGAGTTTATTCTAGTAGTGTTTGTATAAAGCCCTGTGGTCCCACTAAAGCCCCCTAGTTCCTTTGCTTGGTTTGCTTTTTTAAACACAGCCTTAGCGTGGGCTAATGCTTCATTCGCAGGGGGTCTGTCGGGAGAGAGGTGGCAGAGAGATGGATAGGAGGATCTCCCAGCTCACGACAGTTGATGGAATTGCTGCTTCATAGTAAAATAGCGTTCCTGAAGCCTGTTCTAATCTTTTGTAGCTCTCGTGAAATGTATGGGTACTTGTGGGTAAATTACAAGTCTGTGAACCCAGTAAACGCGTTGGTTCTTCTGAATCAAGTGTGCTTAATGTTCAGATGAATTTGTATACTGAGATTTAAATGACAGTAAACAACTTTACCTACTTAAATCTAAAATAACTCTACAAAACAAGAGCGTATACAAAACAAGAGTGTATATACAGACGCTACTTTTTCATAGGGAAAGAAATCGATAGTATTTTTGTTTGGGGCTTTACTTTTTTTTTTTTTTTTTGAACAGCGAAGCATTTCCTGACATGTTTGCAACAGCTAGGCAGGATGTTTGTTGAATTCGCATGTATATGTAACTTACGTGGCTATCCCTGCTTTGCCAGCTACTCAGTTAGTGTTGTGACAGACCAAACAACTGCTAAATGACAGCGCTGAAAATAATTTTGCTGGTTTCTTGGGAAAGCGTAAAGACTAGACTCTTTTGCCATCTAAGTTTAAGGGCCATTTGCATTGCATCTGAGATATCCTGTACCTTTTAAAGGTGAGGAGAAGAAGATTTTGTAAATAGCCAAGAGTGTACATAATTGTAGCATTAACAGACAGCTGAATGTCACATCTTTTTCTCTCCATCAAAGTTTGGGTTATGCAAATAGGGTTATGTTGACCCTAATTATGAAGTCCGGTCCCGATCTCGGATTTCCAGCCCAATCTTCTGTGTGCAAAAATGTCAGCGTAAACTCTTGCTGAAGCCATGTAACCTTGATCACAATCTTTTTTTGACAGAGAAATCATACTATGAAATACATCTGTTCCAAATAGTTTTAAGAAATGCCTTGTGGCAATTAAAGCAATCGCTTGCTTAGAAAATACCACCAGGTATATATATCTAGCACATTTTTACTGTTGTTTCCCCTTCTAGATATATACCGTGTTAAAGAGGAGGATCAGCAGTCCATCAATAGTACATATATTAAGAAGTCCCTCAGTGGCTGACTTACTAATCTAAGTAGTATGTATTAGCTAAAGGAGAACTGGAAAGTAGTGTGTACATTTACTGCATAGCTGACTTGCTGTAAGCTTGTCAGGCAGTACTTATTTATAAATCTTGCAAACTGAAAAAAAACCCAATAAGATTACCATGACATGACAAATGCCAGCTATAAATAGTTTTTTGACTTCCTGCTCATCTCTTCTTTCTCCTGCCCTTCGTACTCCGCTCCGGTGTAACAGACTGCCAGGGCTGTGCAGCTCCCCCAGGTGAAGGTCAGCTCTTGATATATTTTTGATCATCGTGTAAAGTTCTCCTGTTAGTATGTGGTCCCCATTTTAACCTCTTTGCAGATTCCCCCGATTATCTGAAATCACTTTCATATGGAGCTGAGGTTAAGCTTTATTTCTCTTGGCTTGTCCCTTCTGTAGCAGACACTTCCTCTTCACTTCGAAAGGACAAAGCGATGTTCAGCTGCCTGGGCCTGCGCCCAGCATTTGATTTATACATTATTTAATTTCCTTTCGAAAATTGGAAGCAGAACTTTAGGAGTGGAAGTCAGTCCTTTTCATTTGTTTAAGGATCTTTTAGGGCTAATATAATCATCGATAGTAGATGTCAGCATGATTAGGGTGACTTAAGGTAAAGCAAAGAAAATTGAATACCAGGGGAAATTCTTTCATAATGGAGAGGGTGCCAAGATTTATAGCCGTGCACAACATCTGTGGGTTATGAATTGTGGCATTAAAAAATTAAAATGGAAAACCATGGGGTTTTTGAGTGACATGTTGAAGACACCTGCCTCCCCTCACTGCACAGCAGGCTGGGGCAAGAAAGGTTTGCACCCTTTGTGTTACATTTGCAATTGTTTCTTGGCCTGCAGTGCTCTCTGGAACTTAATTCAACCACCTAACTAATTCTGCAGAAATTCTTCAGTTAGTCCGGAGGTTTTCATTTGGGCTGACTCTGCATTCACTTCTGCAATTAGGTCTGCACATGCCGTGAAGTGACTGCCAAGACAATTTGAAAATTTCTCATGCAGTAGAGTCAGGAAATTAAAAATTAACTCTGGAAAGGACATCATATAATATTTGGCAGTGCGGTTTGAATACTGTGTCCACTGAGGGGTGGAAGGTCCTCCTCTTACCAAAAAAAAAAAAAAAAATGTAAGTGTTGAAATATTTCTTCCTTGGGATTTTGAATGATCCACAGCTGAGGCAAGTATCAGAAGGGGAGAGGCCTGTGGCATACATGTGCTTATGGATACAATATGACTTATTTGTGGCCTTTAATTTAGCAAAATAGCGTTTGATGATGTAGAGTGAGTGTCCCACGTTGTTTCAGGGCTCTGTGGTGCTATGGGTGCTGTTCCCGGCGTGGTTTTGTGGGGGTGAAAAAAGACTTCAGTGCTGGAGTGTCGCTGTGACGCCGCTGCGCCCACTACCAGATCTCTCAGAGTTACGGTACTTGATTTGTAAGTGATTACCACACTTGCTAAGTAGGAGATGCACACTACGGCACGAGCGAGGCTTTCTGAATTACAGCTGTGCTGTACATCTGCACTTTCTGATGCAGCCTGTGAACACACGGATGAGGCACTTCGTATGTACCCTTTTGGCTAAAACGAGTGCCTTCACAAATTCGGGCTGCTGAGGTTAGTAACAGTTGTGTGGTGTCACACCAATGAAGGGAAGCAATGAAATCCAGCTTCCCCGTGACATTTCGTGCATTGAAAACTTGTTCATACCACGCAAAGCAAACAATTGATATCACAAAGTCTTCCAGATACCATGGAAGGTATTACATTTGATATCAAGTAGGAAATGTTAAGAACATCTCCTGATCTTTACAGTACTGAATAATTACAAAGCGGAGAGAAAATAGCATTTGGTTTTGGGTTCAGTAAGGAAACCAGTGCTTCTGTGGTAGCATCTTGTATGTACTGTCTTCATTCTTTTGATCATCTTTTACTGTGTTTGGAGAAGGGCTAAACCACTTGCTGTCCCAGTCCTAGTGTCTGTGCATCTAACATAAAATGAGTAAATATAATACACTGGAAAGTGGAAAGCTGACGCTTTCTCATGCACACAGACAATTCCTGAGCAAGTTTTGTGAACTCCTCACTTGACAAGCGGCTGGGGACAATACCAGCTGTAGAACTCTATGCTAGGAAAACAGAGCGGTGTGAGCTAAAGACAGTGTCAGCGTTGCCCACTAATTCAGGTGTCCTTTATTTTCTGCCTCTTCCACTCATGGCCACTTGGCATATGCTGTTGGATCCTGTCATCCTTAGCATCCTCCTCTATCTACGCTTCTGTGCCATACAAAGTGGACTGCTAGGTGGTTTCTGAGCCTGCTAGATTGGCTAGAATGGCACCGAGGAGAGCAGTTGTGCTTTATTGTGCCTATGTAACTTGGCTGCACAGTTCAGCGTAGTAAAATATTTCTGGAAATTCATGAGAATGCATATGTGTGCTGTAGGCTCTATCAAGAGGAGTGCATCCACAGCACTGCAGGTAAGAGGAGCAGATGATCTTTTCCTGTGTATTCACCCGGCTTCCCCCAAAGAAGACTGCTGGATATTTTGAAGATCCAGGCTTGCATATTTCTTGTACAGAGGCTTGGGGTACGGGCTAAGACTGCTTTTAGTCCTTACTCTTCAGGCTATAGATTTGAGGGCTGGCTAGGTTCTGTACAACCCACAGTGCTGTGTTTTTTTTTTTTCCCCTCATTTTGTCCTTTTTTCTTTCCGACAAAAGCCCTACCAGCCCAAGGGTCCTGTCTGGTTTTCCTGTTGCTCTCCATAATAGTTGTTCCCTTCATCTTTCTTTCCTCCTTTCTCTTTGTAGCTGTTTGGATAAAGAGCTGACAATTCCTTTCTCTAGTGGTGGAAACTGCAGGGAGCAGAATCTTTTCTCTGGCAGAGTTTGCACTCTGGTAGGTAAATCAGCCACATAGCAAGAGGCACGCTCCTACAGGAAACGTTATGGTAACTCCCATTTGTAACTGCCCCTCGAACACGGCACCTCAGGAGCACTTCAGTTGCACAGGCCAGTTCTGTTGCTGGTTGCACTAACATTTCTTAATGGCTTTTGAGGTTTTTTCAGTTGTGGTCCTTAGTTCTGTTATAGTCGACCTTTCTCAGCTCGCTCTTGTGGCATGCTCTGCTGTGCTACAGCTATAGCAGCTCCTTCAGATGTCATTCCCTCCTCCCTTGATCTCAGCCTCAGCCGTGCTGTTAGATGCTATCCTGACAAATCTTCCTGGTGCCAGGAAAGGTGGGAGACACCTGGCATTTATCTCAGTGACTGTGAAAACAGTAATACCGTATGGTATGCGACAGTATCTACAGACGGCCTTCCTCAAATGTTAAGCACCTACCTAATGGGTGCGATCACTCTCACCTCCCTCTGTCACTGCTAGGAAAAGGTAGGTGCCTCTCTGCAGGGTGGCCTGAGGGGCCTCCTGGGGGCTTGCAGATCTGTGCCTTCTGTGCAGATGGGCCCAGAGCTACTCTGCTTTCATGCAAGCCCCCAAGGCAAGGACTTGAAGCGGGGAATGTTGGATCTAGAGCGCTGTGGCCAAGGACAGCAAATGTCACAGACCTCTAGGGGGATCCTCATGGCTGAACACTATGAAGCATAAATTTCATAAATTTCTGGCCTTAAATTGTTTGTGTATTATGCTAGTCTACAACTTCTTAGAAGTTCCAATGCTGTTAACCTTAAAAAGCAAGTTGCATACAACCTGGAGGAAAGGGAAGGGAGGCTCCTCTGCTTCCTCCTATGCATATTTGCAAAAATGTTGAGGATAAATTTTGAACATAAAACATCTTTTTAAAGTAAAGAGAAATGCAAACGACCCATTTTCTGAGTCTCAGAGAGCTGGAAATTTGCATTTCATTGTCTTGCCTAGAAAAGGAAGGAGGGGGAGAAAACCCGGGAGACCAAGGAGGTTTTTGCAATAACACGACGCAAACTGAGAAAGAGCTTACAAGTGTGACACAGAAGAAATGGAGGAATTTGCTAAATTAGATCTGTTATCCACAGAGTAGCAGACACGGTTATCCAGAATACCGACGTGACTTTCAGACATGACATGGATTCAGTTTTCTCAGCTGCAGGAGGGCACTCAAACGAGTTTCCATGTTAACAGTGCAAAAGCAGATGCCTTGTTAATCTGGTCAGTCATAACTTTTCACTGAAGGCAAGTGACAGCTCTTGACTACAGGTTCTTACATTTCAGCATTTTACCTTATGCTGCCTCATTCTGTTCTTTGGCTTGCTCCCAGAGTGGTGGGGGCCACCCATACTGGTGACAAGCTGCTCCACTTGTGAGGGAGCTGGTAGTTTGGGATAGCGCCGCGAATCCCTCACGGTACGCACTCAATGATTCACTGGACTGGGTGATTTTAGACCAGAAGCAGTGGGTCACATTTACCTGTGGACTACATTCATAGGATACACCTGAGATTTATTGTTTGAAGGTTTTATTGAGACCAAAAGTGGTTAGCAGATACGCTAACGCTGTTATTGACAGTAGAACTCTATAGCAGATATGCTGTTATTGACAGTAGAATTGTATTAATTGTTTTATGACTGAATAACTCAAAATACCGTTGTTTGGTTTTTTTTAAGCACGCAAATCTTAAAACCAGTAGATCAAAAGGGTGTCAGGTCAGAACACCGAGATCCTTATGGGGAAGCGTGGGGGCTGCCCACCTGAAGGGGCCACTCGCAAGGCCGCCTGCACCAGTGAATGCCTCTTTATATACGCCAGGCATATACTTTTCTTAATTAGATACATCTTGCATTGGCTTTTGAATTGGCAGATGAGTGAAAGAAGTTGCACAAGTGAAAGCATTTGTATGTAGGTTCAGTACCTCTCTAAGTTTTGGTGTGCTTTAAACCCACTTTCTGCTGCAGCCTCGTCCTCTCCCTGCCTTCAGAGCCTTCCTCCCTTGCCAGCCTTCCTGCCTGCATCCGGGGTGAGCCAGTTCAGGGTGCTCAACCAGCAAAAACGACTCTCTTCTGTGTTGCTGGATTAGGTTTCTGCTGGTTAGCACTTGAACAGGCTCATCAAGGGGCCAGATCGAAAAGAAGTGGTGACCAGTACATCACTGGTTTAGACTGACTGTTGGGAAGCACAGGTCACACTGTCGTGTCGGTCTTCCTGCTATTTTATTGACTTTCTAGTCCATTAAAATATACCCCTTACGTAAATCCTTAACTCAAGGTAATTGTTGGTGCGCCCCTTTTCTTGTTCCATATATTTATATTGGGCTTTTAGTGTTTTTTTTTTTTTAATATTTTTTAATATTTTATATTCATTCTTTTTTTTTCTTGCTGTAATTACTTCTTTTCTTTTCTTGTACAAGCAAAATTTGCATTAAACTTACTTCTAGTTTTTTACCAGCCTTTTTTGCTTCCTCCTTCAGGAGTCATAACTGTACACAGAGGCATCTAGCTGTGGCTAACAGCATTGCTTTCTAGGTCTGACTGTCCTCCCAGCTGTATTCTGCCTCTCTGGAATACAGGCATGCAGCAGCCCTCCTCCCTGATTTTCTTGGGAAACAGCAGCAGCTGGGTACCATGGGAAGTTCCAAGAGGTAAACTTAGAAACAGTCCGAAATTCCTCTAGCGTTCTGCCGAGGAAACAGATACTCCACAGGAGACATCTCGCACCTTCCAGGAACTGAGAACCCAATAAATAAAAAGCAAGAGAACTTCTTTCTATTAAGGACATTACTCATCTTGCAATCGAAAGGCCCTACACTTTTTTTCACTCCCTGTCTCAACTCGGGATGGGTATGCAGGTGTAAATAGCCATACAGAGGCCCAGAAAGTATACATCTCTACATCTTACTGTCATAGGATTTGCATGCTTTCTATCCAAACTGATAGAAACACTAAGACTCCAGAAGATGTGCTAGACTTTCTGGCCATTATTTTTAACTGAGTTTGTTCGCTTCTACGATACTGTCTTATGGTAGCTCCTATGTAGGTAACTACAAATACAGTTGCTATTAACCTGCTGTGCAGGATCCACATCAGAGACAGTATTTGCTATAGCTCCAAAGACAGGATGAAAGGGAGAGTTTAAATAAACCTATGAAAAATGATTTTTTTTCGTTCCTTTTTGCTGGGTGGATTCAGAAGTTCAGGGCTCTAGCAATCGTTAAATGGTGATATAATGTAACAGAAATGCTGCTGGAGCTGAAAGGAGTTGAAAGACAGTTCAAGACTGGCTGTGCTCTATTGACGAAAAAATAATATTTTCAGGGAAGGGAGGGCACTTCTCCCAATTCCTTTTGCAGAATTGCTTTTATTTGCTTTGTTTTGATAGGAGTCTAAGGCCTCTGCTACTCTCCCAGGTTAAACTTGAGAAAGGAATTACTGGTTTGAGAAGCAAAGGCATGAATTATTTTTCCGTGCAAGAAATACAGACTATGCTGAATGTATTGCCCAACCTGATACCTGTCTGCCTCAAAATCTGAAAAGAAAGCAAGCAAACGCAACAACTACTTAACACCTACACTGTGAGAGGTTTCATAAGGCAGAAGCTGCCAAATCTGTTTTGTAGTTTTTTCTTTTGTTTTGCTTTTCTAGAGAGAAACTCATGACAGCTACAGGTAATGATGTCCTCCAAGTCGTCTTGTTTTAAATTTTTAGTTGCATAATTCAATCTGTCTTG
Source organism: Scopus umbretta (assembly GCA_013400535.1). Taxonomy (NCBI): domain Eukaryota; kingdom Metazoa; phylum Chordata; class Aves; order Pelecaniformes; family Scopidae; genus Scopus; species Scopus umbretta. The sequence goes on from VZTL01037228.1 coordinate 25,327, forward strand.
CTAGCGGCATTCGGCAAAACAGCATTGGCTCTGTGTACAGGTCCTCTGTAGTAACAGCATACTGTGAGTGAGAACACAGTATTCTGTTAATTACTTTTAATTAAAGTGAGTGCATACACACACACACACACACACATATAGAAAGACTCTGTTTTTCTAGTGGCTTGGCTTCCTTTTCCTCATTGAAGGGAAGAAGTTAAACTTTCTCATTAAATGTTTATATAAAAATGAAATAATTCTGAGGTTAACCAGAAATGTGGCTTAATGCTGTATAGAAACATGTGTGATTTTTTTTTTTTTTTTTTTCAGTTGCACAAATATAGCTGAAACTTGAAGTTGGCAGAGAGTGCTGTTTAAAAATATTTAGTCACAGCATGTAAAAACTCGTTTTGTTACGGAATTCCTTTGTGAAAGTTGTAGCTATGCCATGTCTCTGCCAAAGTGATGGGAGCCATATCGACAAAGTGCGTTTTGGAAAATAGCTGCATTTTGGGCTTGTAGTTACAAAAGTTAAATTGGAATTTACATGTTTTATATATTGCTTGGACGGATACCACATCTAGTAATATTTTTTAAGAGAGTGGAAAGAAGAAAAAAGAAAGCTTGCAGATGGAGTCAAAGCTTCGCTCTGTTAGAACATGTCGGGATGAGCAGAGGTATGTGTGATGACACTTAGCATGTACCACTGAAGGCTCTGGTTTATTCTCTTTAGCTGTCATCATGTGCTGTAGTTATGATGCATATGCTTAATTTTGGCTACATACCTCATCTTCCCCTTCTCTTCTCTGGGTGTGTTTAAGCTTTATAGAATAATAAGAGCTACTGATGCATGTGATACTGTCTGCTGCCCAGGCACAACCCGTGCTCAGTTTTTGGTACCGTAAGAGCAATGAAACGCAGGGTTTGGTGGTCACCACTGTCTCGTTAATGGTCGCCACGATGCCGTTGTCCCACAAGAGCAAGCGGCCAGTTGTCTGGCTCAGCCCCTTGGCCGACGCCGGGCTCCGTGGCACCGGGTGACCACAGCAGGTAGAGGAGGTGAATCTGAAACCCGGCCCTCCTGCCTGAGGCCAGGAGGAGGAGGAGGCAGAAGGAGGGCTTGGTCTCTGCTGCGGCCCCCCCACCAAGGCAGCTGTGGCCACCAGGGAAAGAGCTGAGTGGGAACCATCGTCCTGGTCAGGCCAGATGTATGCAGGTGGCACGACCACTTTATGTCCCTGCGCAGCACCTCAGGTAAGCCGTGGGCACCCACAGGCACGGTCCTGTGGCCATCAATCTGCAAAATTGCACAAATAAGCAAACCGTGGATTAAACAGCGAAGATTTGGGCCAGTCTGTTCTGAACGAAGGTCGCTTACAGACATCACTAAAGGAGCTGTTTTTGTTCAATTACGTTTCCTTAACAACTTCTCATAAAAGAAATCAGGAAGAGCAGAGATTGTTTGCTCAGCCTGCTGGATCAGGGACACGAGATACACATAATACCTGTCCTTTTTTATTTAAGAATTGCAAAGGTGCTGCTTCGTCACTACAGGCCTGTTTTGAAGTAGACTACCCCACGTCCGCTCATATGGAACGCCTCTTTAATAAACAAGGTAGAAAGAAATCTGTCTTTTTATAAAAAAGAATATTTAATTATAGGCTATCACTGCAGAGGATGGCTGCAATACGAATAGGAACTGATCTGTTCCAAGGCAGTGTTCATGGATACAGATCCATACAGATGTATGCGCTTTAACTCCAGGAAAGCTAGTAACATTTTAAAACATAATTGCTTGGAGATCAAAGAGCCTCTGTCTCACTGAGGCACTTGTGTGGCCTGTGAGTGCCTTGCACACTTTAGTTGGGGAAGTTTTACAGAGCAACAGTCCCATATTAAATAATTGCACTCCAAAGCTCCAGTGGTAGGTACAGTACAGGAATCTGAGAAATGAATGGGTACTGTATGAAAAGCATTATGCTAATATACTACTATATGTATTTTATATCTATATAGTCTGTATTATATAATTATACATTATATGTACATTACACGTATAGACATTAGACATTATATATACATATATACACATTCTACACATATACACATTATACAATATACATTACGCTAATATATTATTTGCTGGTTAGACGAGAATATTTTCCATTTGCAAAATGCCCAAAGGTATAATCCATCCCATTTAAATCTCCGGATCCTAGAAGTGAGCGGAATGAAGAGATGCACATACAGGGGCGATTCTTTGTCTTTCAAAGGTGAGGTCAAAATTTACCGCAGGGTGATCAGTTATTTCGTAGTATTGGAAACTTTTTCTCCTAAGCAGAACAAGATTTGTGATGGTCTGTAAGCACGTTATCTTGTATTTTCCTGTTTTATCTGTTTTATACATGCAACAGGAAAGTTGCAATATGGGAGAAGTACTGAATTTAAGCCTTTTTGAAATACATCAAAAACCCCACCTCGCCCCGGTTGAGAGCCTCTCAGTTTAGCCCATTTTAAAGAAGAAATGGTATTTGTGACATCTTAAAGTAGTACTTTTATCTTTAAAAGTAGTATGTTGTACAAAAGCGTTGTCTGGGGTGCGTCCCCCTAGCCCGGCCAGCATCGTGCTGCGGTACCCGAGCTAGACGGGACAGACCGCCACGCGCATCGGCAGCGGCGCGGGGCTGCTAAGGCAGGGTGAGCGAGCACAACGCTTCATGAGGCGATCCAGCAGCTCTCTGCTAGCGGAGGAAGAGGCGCTTGCCGCGCTCCCCACCCCTCCCATGCCGACTGGTGCTTGTCGAATCCCTCCGTGAGCCCATCTCAAGACCCCAGTGGCAAGCTAAGGCCTCTTTTTTTTTTTTTTTTTTTTTCCCCTCCTCCCTCTGGATTAGTTTTCTGACAGTCTGGTGCATTGAATCAGTTAATGAGAGGGCCAGCTTAGCACCAGAGCCAGCAGAAGAGGCGGGTGGGAGCCTGCAGCCGGCAGCGGGTGGTGCCTGGACAAAGGAGAAGGGCGAAAGAGGGGCGGCAGCATCCCACGCTTGGAGCAGGAGCGACCTGCTGCCGGCTGGCAAAACCCTAGAGGTATATTTATCTCTCCGAGGTATTTATCATCTCTGCCCAGCGCTGCACTGAGCCTTGTACAAATCCCTTGCGGAAAAATGTGCGCTGCTGGAGGTGCCTTGAATCGAGGCATTTATGTCTATTTTAGAATACGGTCAGCAACCTTTCCCTGCTACTCCCTTTTAGCCTCTCTGCCTACAGTGCATCTTCTCCCGATTTGTTCTCTCTTCTCGCCTTGGAAGGGCGTCCGTGCCCACCTCTTTCCTCAGTCGGGTGGCAGCCCTGGCTCCTGCGAGCTTTCCGACTTCGCCGGTTTTGTGGGCATAAGGCTATTGCTCTCCGCAGAGCCGCTTCTGACGCAGGGGTAAGAGGAGCTGCCTGACGCGGGTGGGAATTTGCCCGAGTGAGACACAGATGTCCTGACCCAGGAGTTATTCATGCCTTTTTAAAACGCCATGTAGGAACCTTTTATCTCTCCTTAACAGAGCGGGCAAGCCAGGTCCCCAAACCTCTCCAGTCTTCCTTTGACGCTGCCTAGCAGGCGCGCTCCACGCGGGCGCCCAGTCCCGCAGGTAGTTTTCATCCAGGAAGCGCCGCAATTTGCGCTATTCAGGAACCGCAGGGTACTATTCTGTTTCCAGGCTCCTAATCCCTCTTACACACAATCCCTTACAACTTTAACTGGCGGGGTGGAGGAGCAAGTTAAAAAGGAAGGAAAAAGGAAAAAAGAAACACAATGTACAGCCAGCCAGTGGCTGCCAGTTACTGCGCGCACAATCGACACCAGCTGCAGCCCAATTAAACCCGACATTCACAGGTGTTCCCAACAGACTCCGCGCTAACAAAACCACTTTCTTGAAAATACCTAAGGCTTTAATACAGAAGCTCATTTCTTTTTTTCCTCTTTTTTTTTTTTT
>VZTL01037228.1:29315-43869 GCA_013400535.1 Scopus umbretta
TTTTTTTTCTCTCTCTCTCAGAGATTCTTTAAAGCTATTTAGAGCACTTTAAATACAAAGAAGCTGAAAAGGACTTTCAGTCTGCTGGAAAGAGTTGGTGCTTAATGCCAGAAACGGGGGAGAATCGGCCAAGCTGAATCGGCCAGCGTAACCATTGGTTTCGGGAGAAAGATGGGTTATGCTGAATGCTGTTTATTCAGGGAACAGTAACTGGCACCGGGCATTTTATTGTTGCTGGGAGTGAAATGGGGAGGGAGGGAACGACTAGGTGTAAATCCATTTCTTTTTGGGACTCATCATTGTTTGTACCATAGCTGTGAGCTTGTGCGTGGCTTTGCTTATTACTGATGGGGGGGGAGTGGTGGTTCAGATGGCAAATTTAAGTTGTCCTTTCCTCCCAGGATAACTTACTACAGTTGCCTTTTTGACTTTGAAGTTGGATTCTAAATTAGTTGTTTATTTTCTGATCTTAAAGCACTTATTCAGATGATATATCAGTCCTTTCAAAAAATGATAATCTGTTTTTAATACATGAATTCAAAATTCTTCCCATGCTAAGAGAGGACTGCAGACAGCAGACTAATGCAGAGGTCAGTAATTTGCTCTCACTGCATTAAAAATGAGAATCGTGTTTATTAAACTTTCATTTATAATGATATAAATAATCAAACTAGGGTATATTCTGGTACTTGTAGATTCAATAGAATTCAACCACACCTGGCTGGCTATTCATCTCTGCAATAACACCCCACACCTCAGTAGTTATTGCTTAATTACCTGCTGCCTGGTCTGTTGCTGTTTAATCACTGTTGTTTCTGACAATCACTTAATGTCTTAATTACTGCTTTTAACAGTCAGTGCTGAAAGCCACTGTATATTCAGATGCAGTCAAGAATACTTATTTTGTCCTTCAATACACCGAGCTGCAACTGTGCCTGCGGAAAAGGACTAGGATACTATTCCTATTCCTCACAACACACGGAGATCCAAAAGACTGCACTTGTTGGGGGTGGGGGGTTTTTTAATACTGAAAAGGTAAAAATGGTGATCCCTTGGATTAGTATTTGAAAATATACATTAATTGTCTTAAAACTGCCAGATAGGTGATGTTGGTTCACAGCATTCACTTACAGAGGCAGGCAGAGGCCATTCATGCTGATAAATGGAATGGAGAGACAAGACAGTCATCCGGGCTTCAAATTCACCAGTATACGACCTAAATTAGATACTGTCACTCAGGAAAAGAGTGACACTGGAGGCAGTGTGGATAGTTTTCTGAAAAAAATCATCTTGGTACTAATATGATGGCAAATACAGGAGTAGGAGAGGAACTGCAAGCAACCCAGAACCACGGCCGTGCCATGGCACGGCTCCCTCTGTGCCCTGTGTGGCTTCAGCCGCTCAACAGCAAGAGGACAGAGCAGAACCAGCGAAGACGACGTGGCAGACGGGCTGAAGGAAGGACGAGTTCTGCAGGGGCAGAATCACTCAGGACTCTTCAGCTTGCAAAGACTTGACTGAGAGGGGATGAGCTAAAACTCTGTAAACCCATCAATGAGACGGGAAGGTGAACGGGGAACAACAGATGAATCGCCATTCTCGTAACGCAGGAACTAGGAGGCAACTGTTGAAATTACCAGGTCTAAGACAAACAAAAGTGCTTTCTTATACAGTACATGATTAGACCGTGGCACTCATTACAGGATGATGTTGTGGAGGCCAAAAGGAGAAGTTATTTAAGAAAGTAATTGGACAAATTCATTGAGGATATGTCTGTTGCAAGGTTTTAAAACTGATGATCTAGACGCAGCCTCTGGTTTTGGAGGCCTGCTAAGCCTGGGAAGGATCCGTACCTTGCTGCAAAGCCGCTGGTTTTCTTCCTTTGTTGTCAGTTAGGCCCTTCTGCTACCTTCCCTCTTTGCCTCACTTGACCCAATCTATGTCATTTTTCAATCTAGGCAGAAATGACATTTTAAAACCCTTCAGTTGCTTGGTCTAGTAAGAAATGTCCTAACGTACTGTGACAAGAAATGTCTATGAAAAACCAGCAGACCTTAGCCCAATAATGCAGCAGATTTCACCAGATTAATTCACTCTCATTTCACTGTGGCTATATGACTACTCGTGTTTGCTTTCCATGAGTGATTTAGCTTTCCTGGCTAGTGAGAATGCTTGTGAGGACTTTTTTTTTTTTTTTTAAGTTTGCATACTTCAATGAAGAAAAATAATCAGACTTGCCTTGTCGAATCTCTTACCTCAGAAACCTGATACTCTGGGTTAGCCAAGGAATGGAAACAATGCCATGTGACTTCTGCAACCGGACGCGAGGGCCCAAATTTTAAACACTGTGCCATAATGCCTGCTGCTTATTACTCAATAATATAGAAAAGATTTAGTCCACAAAAATTCTGAGTGCAGCCAGGAAAAGAGAGAATGATAATTCTTGCCTTAAAATTCTTCCCTCTTCCCTTGAAAAGCACCTCAAATTCTCCTGGGAAACCAGCAAAAAATATCAGTCTTCTCTTGCTTCCTCATGCTTATTAATTTTTTGGTTATCACAGAACTTACGACTCAGTCTTTAAGAATAAAATTAAAACAAAAAAAATCCTTTGGAGGTTAATTATCGCCACTGTTACCAATACTCTTGGCAGAGCGTAGAGAAAACATAAAAGCATCATTAGAAGTATCAGCGTATGGGCAAATTCCTCCTAAGTGTATCAGTGTACAAATGAAATGGGAATAAGACTGGCAGTGGTGTTCCTTCTTTTTGGGACCTGCCAATTTGACAGTCTTTCCTTCAGCTTCTCCTTCAGTAAAGCGTATCAGCTCCTAACATGTGAACATCTTGTGCTGTAGTGATACCCTGCGTCGTAATTTTGATTCTGTGGATTGGCGATGGTCTCTGTGAGCAGAACGGGATGGTCAAAACCTGCTGTACTGCGTTCTGAGTTTTTTTAATAATTCCTGTGAAAACCCCCAGAAGGTCTCTTCCTCTTCGTTTTGGGGAAAACTTGCCCTTAGTGCAGTATTTATCGAGGGGAAATAGACCTCTCCTTCAAAGACCCACCCAGGTTTGGAGTCCAGGATGCTTGGGATCTATTTTTCCATCAACAGGCTTCTCCCTTTTGAAAGATTTCTGGGTTTGGTGTTAGGCAGGGATGGGGGGGGGACCGCGGTTTGATCTGGTGTGGGTTTTTTTCCTTTTCTTTAAGTAGCTTTAGATTTGTTTTAGAGAGAGGGAAATAGTCACACTGTCTACTTAGAGAAAAACCTGAATGGAAGGACCGAGATCCCTGCGTTACTTCCTAGATGATGTATTACTTATCTCCGCGAGAAGTTGGTGCACTAAATCTCAGCTACGCTTCCACGTTCAACTGTCTCTGAAGTCCTGAAAAGCATTAAAATGCGTAACAGCAGTGTTTAGCTTCACTGCTCATTAGAGCAGCACGGAACTAATAGTAATATTGTTGTAACTTGACAAAGCCATCTAAATCCATGCATGTTTTCTTGTGAAAGCTTCCTAAACATGCTGCTAAATCCTCTAAAAAGCTACTAAACGGCTTTGGCAATCATTAGCACAGCATAGGCGGGGGGAACTCTTTTCAGTAAGTGAACAAACAGAGAAAATATGCTGAATAGCTGGACAAATGTGTTTCAGCTGGCTCTTTCATTTACAGATATAAGGGAGCAGTCAATATCAATCACTGTTTTCCCTGTTGCACTGGAAATCACAATATCTCTTTTCATTCCACAAGCTCTTTTCACCACAGTAATGTGTCTTTAGAGTGACACTGGCATCAGTCTGTTTCCGCTGTCTGAAGTCCAGAGAGCTTAAAAACACATTGCAGGGTATGAGACCTTAACCCTCCTCCCCTTCCACACACCCCTCTCCTTCTAGCCTTCCTTTCTGAATTAATTGTTTTTACTTCTTTCCCAGCGTAAAGTTGAGAAAGAAAAGTGCCCGCAGAGCCTGGGAATATGTGCTCTTGTGCTTTGGGGACAGAAAAATGCATCACTGGTTGCTGGGGTTTTAATTTATCAGGTGTTGCGGGGAGTTTAACGCAAGGTAATATGATTATCGACTCGATTTGCAACATACTGTAATATGAAATGTAATGTTGCTGTGGTTTGAACTCTGAGCTATATCCTGTTTCTTGGATGTCCTAATCACCCACAACCTCATTTATTTAAAAAAAAAAAAAAAAACAAACTTGGAGAAACTCTGTCCTTGTGAGTATCTGGCATTTGGAGTATGTTGATATTCTTGTGTTCGCTTTCTTCCTTTCACGTGATATGTTTTACAATAATAACGCTATGTGGGGCACTTTTTTTTGTTGTTTCGTTGCAGATAACAGCAGTCTGCAGAGAAGCAGCCCTTCTAGCTCTTCAGGAAGACATACACGCCAAATCTATCATGGGACGGCACTTTCGGTACGCACTGACTGTCGTGACCCCAAGGATTCCCGCTTCGTTAATCCGGTTTTATGCAGATTATCAGCAGCAAAGTGGACTGCACGCGCTTTGAAAGGCAAATTAATACATATCCCCATTCATGGTGTGAATAGCAAATTTCCTTTGTAAAGCTGTCAAAAGCTAAAGAATCCTGTATTGTAAGCGAGTGGAGTGCCCGAAGTTAACTGAAGTGCAGAAGCGTCGTAATAAATGCTGGTGTGGAAGTTTTGAGTGTAACAGATATCGTCCAAAACTTCATATTTTACAATTTCAGGGGTATAATCTGCATCTTAGAGGTAGTGAGATTGCTGGTTCAAGTCAGTCTATCTGACTGTATATCCGTGTATCAAAAAATAAGTATCAAATTCTGAATTTTTGGTGGATTCTTGGCCCTAAGGAGAGTAGCAACAAGTGTCAATATTGTCTTCATTTATTCCTGCCTCAACCACAGTTTAATCCCAGGGACCATCCCAGCGAGGCGCAGACCTTGGGGAGCGGCCTCACTACAAAAATGCTGAAAATTATCCTGAATCTTTTGATTTATGATCTCCAGAAAAGCTGCCAAACAGGCTTGCTGAACATAGAACTTTCCGAGATAAAGCTAAGGTGTCCTGACTGATTACAGCGAAACATTTATCATTGCCCTTAAACAATATTCTTAAACAACTCCTTTTTACACATACTGGGACGCAGGCACCTTAAAAATTGTACATCCCTTAGCTGCCTGTGCATTTCAGAAGAGTGAACTGCACCCGATTCTTGGCTAACCTGAAACCACTGCCAGGCGTCCGTGAAGGATTTGTGTTGTTGCTGCTGTTGTTTGCTTGTTTCCATCAAAAGAAATAAGAACGTTGAATGGTAACTTCAAGCTGGCCACTTAAAATCCTAATGCATCCTAATTAATGAATAAGAAAACCTCCTTGCAAATACTGTTATAAGTGACCACAAAATAGTTGAGGGACAGATAAAATCTTTTCAGCTTCTTTCTTTGTTATATCGTCTGTTGAAATGCCGACAGGTCCTTATGGGCTCTCTGCTCTTGTGCTCAGTATGAAACGTAGTTAAGCAAACTCATTTTCAGCATTTTTCCCCGCAATAGGAAGACTGAGCTTTTCTATTCCACATGTGAACAACAGAGAGAAAGGTAAAGCAAAACCAATAAATACTTCAACAAAAGTTTTTTAAAAAGGTGACAAAGCCTGAATTTCAGTAGGTAATTCCTGTGTTTTCCCAGTGTTTTGGAGGTAAGTAGAAGAATTTACAGGTTAAAATTTTAGCCAAATCCTGCTTTTACTTGTTGGAGTAAACAAGAAATATCATTTCAGGCTTTATCACATGGAAGGTTATTTTGGGGGTTTGTTTATTGGTGGTTCTGAAGACTTCTCTTTCTTGTGGTCATTATATATGTATTCATGGGAGAGCTATAATTATTTAGAATTTTATAACTACTTATGAGAAATGTCTGCATAGCTGTCTAAGATCTATTTCTACTGTATTTTCTTAGATTAGCAATGTGAAATTTAAAAAGTAATCTCTTGGCTTTGATTATAGTTTTTCTCTTTTTACGTAGTTTCACTCTGTACACAATTTGTAGCTTTTAAACAGAAATCTACTATTTTTAAATTACAACTTTTCTATTACTTTTATTCTAACCTCTTGTTGCTCTGACTAGCATTTAATTTTGCTATCACTGAAGAGGATTAGAGGATGAGGAAAAGCAGGTCATTTACTTCATTCATCTGACGTATGTGCAGGTTTTCTCTTTTTTTTCATTATTTGACTCTAATAATACAACAGACAGAGGAAATTAAGAAACTTATACACTGGAAAAGTTGCCTTGGGGATCAAGACTGCATTTGAAACTACTTAATCCTTCTTTTCTAAACTCTGTATATTCCAACTTGAAGCTCAGGGTGCGATCTATTTTTTGTAACCATTACATTCTTGATGTTTCCAAAAATTAAATGCCGTACCGTTATTCCCTGGCACTTTCCTCCACCGTGTGTTCCTGAAGGGAGGAGAGAGAGACGATAGCTTTTACTGCCAATAACAAATTCTGTTTGTAATCTTGTATCCTAAAAATAACACTACGTGGTGCTCCAGAGGAGTAGCAAAACTAGATCACTGTTCCTTGGAAAGTGCTCAGATCCCCTGGGAATGTGCACCAAGGCGTGAATCTGAACTGGGAAATTAAGAGAGAGGCAGGTAGGAGCTGGCTGCCCTTTCCATACGTGGATTCCTATTGCCATCGGAAGGAATTCTGCACGTTGAATTTTAGGACATTAGGAGAGAACGCAGGCCCATGACTGCTGTTTGTGCCTTGGTTAAAAAAAAACAACCCTGCAAACATTTATCCTCTCCTCCGCAGAGTACCGCATTTATCCACATGGTACCGGTTCTCTTGGTACATACCTACGTGCCTGAAGTGATTTTAAATGTAGGAAGCTCCCCTTTTTATCGATGGATTTGTGGAACTTGATTTTTTAAAAAGTAAGATACTCTTAAAAAAATTAAGTTATGGCAAATTTGTGAAGTCCCTAGAAGGTTTATGTTGCTCCCAAGTATTCTGTTTTGGAAAACTTGGCTAGTCTGATGCCACTCAAAATCTTACTCCATCCCAGGCCGCGGATAAATTGAGATTTAAAGAAAGGTATGATGATTCCCCTTTTGGTTCCTAATGACAGATCGCCGTTGTCGTGGACTAGCAGCTTGAAACCTTCCTATCAGAATTCTGGAAAATAACCAAATATTCAGTTTTGGTCAAAGCACATCAGCAACGTAGTCCTTTTTTTAATCCAGTCCAGTGAGCGCTTTTGCACCCTCATCCTCTTGTTGGAACTTACTGATGAGGGCACTGTAGGACAGAGCACTTCAAGAGTATCTTCTGTTAGCCTGTCGTCTAAATGAGTGGGTTTTAATTCAGAGCTGAACTTTTCACAGCGTCTTTTACTGAACACGTTGTGCCTTGGCACCGAATCAAATTGCTTGCAGTGTGAGGCCATATAAGCCCGAACACCTCTACGCTTTGGAGTAAATCAAAGATAGAGGCGTTCTTTCTTCTGCTGGGTTAATCATGTTTGTTGTTGTTTGGATGTTTCCATGAGATTTAATTTTAATAAAATGATAGAGGCTCGGTGAAAAGAAGCATCTGAGAAGAACATCTCTCTCCCGTCCTCTCTTTAACTGCTGAAGTGGTTCCTAGACTTATTTCTTTACGTTCTTTAGAAATACAGTCTTTTTTCCTGCCTGCCATTATCTTTTGGAGCCAGTTTTTGGCCCAAATACTGCGTGAGTTGCAGAATTTTTAACATTAAATCAACTTTTCAATGTTTCAGGCACATTTTGTTTAAATACGAAGTCTAACTTTTTCCTCCAATAACAACGTCTTGCAAAATGGCATAAAATGTCTTTTGACAGGTTTGCCAAAAATGACCAGGACAATATTTATGATCAAAATGCAAAAATGTCTTCACTTCTTAACTTGAAAAAAAGTTCAGTCCTGTGTTCTCCTTAATGCACAAAACAGATTTTCACTGCAAGTGCAATATACAATTCTTAATCCTGGAAAAAGAATGAAGTTTATTGTGGGTAATTTTCCTCCAGTCTCTAAATGAGAACAGAACGTAAGGTTTACTGAGTTCGGGTGCGAGGGCGAACATCGGGGACAGAATAAAGATAATTTTCCAAGACGGTTATTCAAAATCATCAGACACAGAGTTGTCAGCCCTTTCAAATATTGTGTCCCTAAAGTTGATTTTTCTGGTTTGTGTATTCTGGCTCTCTCCTTTTAGTTTCTTTACTCATTTTAAATGTCAAAGTATGGTTCTTCTCCTTCAGAAACTGGGCATGTGCTCCTATAAGTGAGCATCAGTCGATTAGTGCTGCGGGAAGGCAGGCTGCGGATGGTGCTTCCCCGTGACGCAGGTGTCAAACTCTGTGCTGATGGGGTATGGAGAGGGGTACAGAGAAAGCCAAACTGCAAAGCCCAGTGTTTTGTTGTGCCCTGCCCTGGAAGCTGAAGTTAACAGGTGGACATAAGCTCATGGGCAGGAAAACTATCCCTCCTTTTTGCAACAGGCAAGTTATCAGGGCTGTGGAGGAGACTGACCCTTAAGGCTTTTGGTTCTTTCTGGCTCTTCCGAAGAAAGCAATTGATGGGGTGGGTGAAACAGTATTACCAGTAACCAGAAAAGCAAGTGGCCAGTGGTTGTGGTAGCTCAATATCTAGGGCTAGTTAAGAGAGAACTTAGAAGGAATTTTACTTGGAAGGTGAAGAGTCACGCACTAGAAGGCCATCACCCACTGTCAAAACCTTGGCAAAAGCCCCCCAAAGAATTCGTTAAAAGCAGGCATAAAGAGCTTGCCTTGTTTCCTGCAATCACCGAATTGGGAGAAAACTGAATGTGCTTCCTTCACACCTCTGTGCCTTGGCATTACTCCCGCTGCAAATGCAGTCAGGGATGTGGGAAGTGGCCTGCAGTGGGAGCTGGGCACAAACTGGCCTGCACCTCGACCTGCTCGCGACATAGGTGATGGGGAGGTCTGCTGCTTGGCCACCGCTGACGAAGCCAGCATGTAAGGAGAGATGGGGTGAAGGAGGGTGGATAATTCAGCTACTCCAAAGTGGCATGTTGGCCACTGGACACTGGAGCCAGGTGGCCTACGTAAAGCTTTTTGTAGCTGCTCCAAACTCTTATCTTGAGGTCCTGGTCAATGTGGAGCTAACCCATAACAGAGTTGAGACCCTTCTGTATTTGTATTTAATGTTGTTCTTATGGTTGTAGTGAATTGCAATAATTTTTATCTACTATGAACCTCAAAGTCTTTCGCTTTTGCTGCTGCCTTTTTTCTCCCTTTGCAGTGAAAGAAAATAGCGTAGGTGATCTAATGTGTGCCATTTAGTGAAGAGCTCTTCCTAGGGAGTAGGTGCAAGAGGCATGCAGAATCGCAAATGTACTTGGGAATGCTTTGAATGGCAGGTTAACATCTGGAAGATAAATATTTCATCTGAAACCTACTCTTAATCGTGGGTTTTGTGTCTGCTCTTTCTGCAACTGCTACCTGTTCATTTATTATTTTTTTTTTTTCTGTAGGAAACTCAGCCACGCATTTTCTCCAGGGCTTTATATGTTCTGTGTTAAATCTTTTAAATGGTGTCATTCTTCCCTGCAGACTTAAATCCAACGACTCCAGAGTCCTGATAGGAGAAGGAGATGTGTGTTTTCTCTGTTAACTAGTCCGCCAAGGACCGGACCGGTGAGGGGGAAAGAGCCCCGCTCTGTGTTTGCATGGCAGGCCTCCAGCAAGAGCGCAGGTGTTGCAAGAGAAGGCAATGGCAACCAGATGACATTCTTTCCCCTTGAACTAGTGTGGAGCCATTGCTCAAACAGATTACAGGTCCTTCCAACAAAATTTGAGGCTGTAAATGGCAATAAAGCTTGGCTTCATCCAACTAAAAGATTAGGGGAGCGGAATCGCTCTGTGTTCCCTCAGCAGTCTTTGGAACAACACTAGAAGATGGTCCAGACAGTGATTTATCCCAGCTAAGAGCTGAACTACCTTTCTGGAGGTGCTGAAGGGGGTAGCTGATGTCAAGAGAGGCCCCTAGGCACTTGTCTAGAGAAAGTGCCTAGAGGTAGCTGGAAGGAATTGAAAGCAGTAGCTCTCAAAATATTGAGAAAAATATTTTACCAACTTGTGCAAATATATCCTGTTTGCATAAATGGTTCTGGAAATGCCATTGGTCTCTTCCTCTCAATTCCTGTGTCTGTGTGGCATGGCAGTGTGCTCTTAACCCCACCACCCACCCACCCATGATTTTTTTATCTCCTTTACTAACACAGGGGAGTTTTCACATCCCTGTTTGGTAAAGTAAATGCCTCCGCATCAGCAGAGTGTGGAAAGGGCTTCGATAACCTTCAAGGTGAAACACTTGTCAGCTCTCACTTTATCCAGGAACGGATTATCTGGGCTGTGGAATAATGAGGTCATGTCTTTCCTCCACACCGCTCGCTGGCAAGAGCTTCAAATTTCACACAGGGGTAGCTGCTTACATCAAGCCTGCTCTGGTTAATGCCGTTTAAAGCTACCCCCCTTCTCCGTCAGCAAGTTTTCCCAAAACGGAGGATGTGAAATATGTTCATACAGCCTCATTTGCCTGACCTGTTTTCATGGTGCTCGGATTGCTGCCTCAAATGAGTCGGTTGGGTTTGATGCAGAAGCGCAGGACGCAAGTAGCAGAGCGACTTAATGTGTGCTACTGCAGCTACGTACAGGCAGGCGCTGCTTCCGAGGAATGCAGAGCGGGACTTGGCGGGTGAGCGGACCCAAGCCATGTAGCTCTTTCCAGGCGAGTGTCCTACCAGTCAGCTTGCTGCGCAGCCGCGGGTCTAAACCTGCAGCTTTCACGCAGAGCTATTGCATTGAGAGTGGCCGTGGACATGAAAGATCCCTAAAGCACACAACTCGCAGGTGTTAAGGCCTATGGGTGCTTAAGTAGCTTAGCAAACAAACAAATCCTGTAATATTCTGGAATGCTTCCTTACCACCTAAGTAGGGATTATTCTACCAAACCAGCAAATTCCACCCTTCTGCCTAGTAAATTTTGCCTTTCAGATAACTATGTTCTTTAAGAAGCAGTACTCTTAGGGGGGAAAAAAAAACAACTAAAAAGCAAACTGAAAACTTCTGTGTGGATTTCAAGAGAAGCACCGAAATGTTAAAAGAGACCCTGCGAAAACTGAGGTTACTACCGTGCTGGCAGTTGCATACGTTAGGATGCTACACCAGAAAGGTTGCTACAACAGAAAATGTTATCCTTAAAATTTGTTTTATGGAACTCCCTACCATTTTATGTACAAACATGTGACATAACTCACCCACAACTTTCTTCTTAGCGCTGTGAAAAATCTTGGTTAAACTGTCTGCTTTTCATCCAAAACATGTCGAAACAACTGGTTACCTTGATCTGATTCCCCTTCCAGGCTTTCATAATCTGTAATTTTGGTAAAAAGCTGCTTTTGTTAATATGTAATGCATCATAGCAACCGGTTACACTTTTACTACAAAAGGGTGTTTTATTTTCCTGAGGGATGAATAGTAATCAAGGATCAGCTGGCAGTGCCAAGTGCCTTGATAACACAATTGGCTGCATACAGCTTTGTTAGGCCCTTTCCTGCACTTGCCGGAGTGACTTAAAAGAAGATGGGGAGCGACGTAAAAGATGGTGGAAGAGCTGTTCTTTACCTACTTGACTGCTGGGGATCTGAATTTTGGGATCACTCTCTGCTGGGTGAGAAGGGAAGCGCCAGCATCAGAGCCCTTACTGATTAACGGTGGGGAGGGAAGGGGGGGAGAGGAGGTGGAGAAAATGTGTGAAAATAAGCATGTGAATTGGGAAGATTACCCTGAAATTACACACTGGCTGATTTTAAGGTGGAAAGGCGGTGGGGGCAAGGGCGGGGATGGAGATGGGAGGAGACAGAAAGTAGGAATACTGATTATAATCAGAGCAGGGGCTGATTTGTGTTATTCTGATGCTGATTTTGGTGTGGTGGTGGGCTGAAGGAGGGCTACAGTCACACTGGCCCTATGGTAGGAAGTCTCTCACTGCTAAGCACAAAGTGGAATCTGGCTTTGATCTCATTAACCCCATCCGCAGTGGATTAGCAGATGTGTTTCAGGAGCTTGACTCTTTCAGACACATAAAGTGTATATAAAGTGGCAGACATTATGATTCATGCTTTTTTGGGGTTTTGGGGTTGTTTTTTTTTAACATCAGAGACTAAATTCTTCTAGGCCAGCCCTGGCTTCTGCATTGGTCTTGCTAAACATTTCCTGTGCAGCAGGAAGAACACCCTTGCAGTTACCTTCTTCCAGGAAAAAGAAATTCTCACATCTTTCCCTTCTCCTCCAAAATGGACTTTGTTGACTGGAAAAGATAATGATTGCAGCAGGGCAGCAGTAAAGGCAGAACATGGTGTTTGCTGCATATGGAAGTGAGACCTCTCTGAAGTCTTTGATGCAACCCCTCGTGAAGCACAGCCAGCCCCATGGGTGCGGAGGGTTCTAACAGATCTTTTTTTCCTCCTGGAAATATTTCATTATCATATCATTGGCAGAGTTCAGCACAGTTGCAAAAACTTTAAAAGAAAAAGTTATGACATAGATTCTCTTCTTCTGAACTTTTCAGAAAATTAGCGTCAGGTAGTGGTATCAAGAGGGAGGAGGGGAAATCTACCCTTTTTCTCAATAAGGAGAGGAAAAGGTGGGGGAGTAAAAACCTGGAGAAAAAGTGAGGAGGCAGAGAAATGAGTAGAAAGCATGTGTGGGAAGTTCCCTCCTTTCTTCTAAGTCTGATCATTGTTTATTTCTAAACTCTACAAGAAAAAACAATGAGATGGAGAAGAAGGAAAACCCACAGCAACAGTAACAAGCTCAAAGAGGTTTTATTTTTCCAGAAGTGTTTGTAGCCATCAAAAGAATCTTGTGCCTTCAACAGACCATTTCGTTCCTCGCTACTGGGTTTCGTGTAAGTCTGCTTGGTCATCTCCTGAGAGAACGTGGTAGAAGATGTGTGGCTTGTGAAAAAGGACATGCTAGGAAGCTGATGTGAGTTATGCGGAGGAAGCTGCACAAGTCAGGAGGAGCAGCCGGGGGGAGGTGATGCAAGGCAGAGAGGATGGCATGACCTGAAGAGTAGGGTCCCCGAACAGCACCCTTAAAGCCCCCCGAGTGCTGCCCTACCCTCGCCTGGGTGAGAGCAGCTGTGTTGCACTGCGCTGTCTCCAGAGGCAGAGCGGGAGCAGAGCTCTGAGAAGAACAGCATCCTTGGACTGGTGGTCTCTGTGCTGCACAAAGCCCAGGCGACCTCCAGAGAAACTGAGGCAGTGCCCTGGGCTATTTCTGTGGCCATTGCTGTTGGTAAGCTCTGCTACACTGCCCAAGCAAGCTTTAGACCATTTGCTGTTATAATTCCGCCCCCCTCTCTTTTTCCTCCCCTGCCAGCAGTGTAGCATCTAGCCTGGTATGGAAATAGTGACTACTTCAAATTAATTTGAGGTTATGTTGTCCGAGTTCACCCAGGAAGAAGCTTGCACAGCATCATGACAAAATCAGCCTCATACTGAGCATCAGCTGGATGAGAGGATTGTTAGTAATGCTTAGGATTTATTTTTTTTGTTTTAAAATCCTTAAGTTTTACACTAAGTAAAAAATAAAAAGCCCTAACCCTGTGAAAGAAACGGCTGTAGATTAAATTAAACTAAAAACGAAAACTCTGTGTCACTGCAGGTGCCTATTATCATGGTATCTAAAATGAAAGTATATGAATGTCAAGAACATTCAACAAAAACAACTGGGTTTGTCCGGTGGTTCCTTCAGAATAAAGCGTGGTTGACTGCTTGGGTGTGTTTTCAAAAGTGCTTATTTGGCAGAGCATCTTGCAGATGGCTTCGCACAAAGACATGTTTTATATCTTGAAGTCAGTTCTGTCAGGATGAGTCTTAGCCTGATTTTTTGGGGAATAGTCAATATCTAGTGCTCTATAATTTTAAGCTGGATTTATCCTATTGCATTGTCTTGGGGGGAGGGACCACAGAGGAAGTTGAAGAAGTTGAGTCAAAGCTGTGCAGACCGGGACTATCAAGGTTTTGAACTTTGCTCCAAAGTGTATAAGGAGCCTGTAGAGCTTGGAAGTGTGAGCAAAATGTGTTCAAGCTGACTTCTCCTTCGAGGCACTTTGCCATGCGCTGGAGCAACTCCAGTTGTTTTTGTAGTAGTTCCATTCAGTGGTCTCTAGATGGATATCTATCTATCTATCTGTCTGTCTGTCTATCTGTCTATCAGATAACTGGTCCTCACGGGACTGGAGGAAAGCCAGAAAAAAAGAAAAAAAAAGCCAGAAAAAAAGAAAAGAAAAAACCCTGATTTCTGAACACTGAGCACACTGCAGTTATCCAAGAGCAGCAGGGCCTCCACTGCAGTGAAGAGCAGTCACAGCAATAGAAAAACATGGGGTGCAAAGCTTTGATCATCGCTCCTTCACAAACACCTCCAAGTGCTCTCTGCTTTATGCAAGCCTCGTGTTTGTCCTCCCCCCCCC
>VZTL01037229.1:0-18205 GCA_013400535.1 Scopus umbretta
AAAAAAGGGGTAAAAAAGGGGTAGAAATACCAGGATCAGAAGTCACTCATTTAATTTCTATTTAGAACAGTCAATAAAAATGGAAGGACAAAATGATCTCCTAAAAATACGATTAAATACCCAGCCCCCTCTGACAAACTGTTTACCAGTTCATAGTCTCTCATTCGTTTCAGAGCCTCAGCAAGCTCTTTGTCCTTTTCTCTAGCATCTGCTTCTGCTAATTCTGCTGATTTCTCAGCCTCTTTAGTTCTCTCTTCTAGCATTTTTAACTTCTCTTGCATATCCCCAATACGATTCTGCTGAGCAAGAGATGAGTGACCTGGAAAAAAAACCCTTGATCTGTTTACAATTCAACTAGGAATTCTTGCTATCAGCCATTAAGCAAGAAGGAAACACTTCAGATGGTATTATAAAGGAGATCTTCATTTTCTGCCCTTACTAATTAAGTAATTACAAAAGACTACATGAGAGCTTTCCCCCCCCAATCGTTCATTCGAACAATATTTATAAGAGGTAAGTGCACATAAGTAACATCAGAATTTATTTTGAACTGCATGCTACTACTCATTTATAATTCTTGATAGAGCTGAGACCTGACATGTTATACTCTAACCTTTACCGACCAGGTATAGCATTATTAGGCACCGTATTACCCACAAAACCCACTGCAGTACTGTGAATAAATTTAAGCTCTTCATGAATGTTTAATAAATGGAAATGAACAAAAAAAATAGAGACAAATAGTACTCAAATACTGCAAATATTTTCTCTGTATTTCTAAAGAATAAAGAATACACAGTAAATTTGTGGTTTCTTATTTTCCTTTCCATAGATATTAAAATAAAATGGTCATTGTACCTTTATCTTTTTGGAGATCATTTTTTAATTCCTCAATAATAAATGCATTTTGTTCCATTTCTTTGGTATACTGTTCAACTTGCTCTGTAAGCAATCTTATCTGAGCATCTCGCTCTTGCACACCCTACACACACAAAAAAAGAAACCCCATTAAAGAATGCTGCTTTACTGACAGGCAAGCTACCAATACAGAACACCACACAGTAAATGAAGAAATTAAAATTAGCTAATACAAAACAATTTACAGAACATCAAATATACTGTACTTACAACATAGAGTTCAGTTATTATCTAGAAGTTTGGTATATAAAGGCAAAGCGGGAAAAATAAAAGAAAGAGTAAAAATAAAGCATTCAAACACACAAAAAAATAAAAGCAGTACTTCAATACATCAATTTTAAATGGAACAGTTCTCTAAAAGTTAGCAATCGTATTCTGAAAAGTTTCAAATTATACAGGTTTCTTACAGCTTCCTCATAAAAAATTGCCAGTGGGAACCGAGAGATACAAATTCAAGATTGGGAGCACTAACAATCCATCATATGTGACACCTGTATTGCAGACTGCCTTTCGGCAAGTCATCCAACTTTTAAAAATTCATACCACACCTTGTTTTGCATGCACAATCATACATAAGTACACACAGACCGCAAAAGTGACTTCTGTTTACATTATACTATTTACAAATTTAGAGCACAGAAACTAAGCTATAATTTAAAAACAGTAAATTATGGATGCTTAGCTGTTAAAGCAATCACTCTAATAATAGTTAGAAAAGACAAATATGAAAGTAACAGAACCAACTACCAAGAGCTCAGTTCATACATTCAGCAAGAGAAGTTTCCTTTGTGCACTGTCTATTAAAGCTAACTTTGTAGTGGAATGAATCAACCCATCTCATAATTCTCAAACATAAGTAATACATATTCTGGTGTTTTCAAACTACAAAGGACTAAATAATTATTTGGTCATGAGCATATTTGGTGAATGGTAATTCCTAGGTGTATAATTTTTCACATAGACTGTACCTGCTGAAGGGCCAGTATACTGTTTCTGTCTACATCAAGTTGGGCCATTTTCATTTTCTCTTTCAAGTTAAACAACATTTGCTGATACTCCATGAGTTCATCATCTTTTGATGCTAGGATTTTCTGAAAAGCAAATAAAATACCATCAGAACACTTGAAATAATTCCTAAAAATAATTAAAAAGTATTAAAAAGTACCTTCCATTCTTCAACTTTTGCATTTACAGCTGCCATGAGTGGATCATCTTCTTCATTCTTTGCTTTCAGCTGGTCTGAAAGCTCCTGAACCTAGAAATGTCATTTGCATGAACAACATATGACAAAAATGTTTTGCTTAACCAATGTATATGTACAAACACACGAAATCAAGCACATACAATTTAACAGATTAGCATTACAAGCAGCAAGGGAAGATCATGACTCTTAAGAACAGAGTATGACTAACATTTTGTAAAAAGAAAATTTTGTGATCTGCGGTCAAGTTTTAAAATTTGCACCAAATTTAAAGATCACACTACTTTTAGAGAGTGTTATTTCAGTAGAGCATGCGTTTTTAATTGGATATGCTGAATGTTTTTAAATTAAAGATAAAAAATGAAAATACAGTATAAACATAAAAAGAATTACATTCAGTTACATGAGCCTTACTTGAAATTTCTTACTTGAAATTTGTACTGTTCTTTCTCTTTTCTTAACTGATCCATTACAATATCAGACTGTTGCACAATTAGTTTCATTTTGTTATATTCATCAGTCATCTTCTCCATTTCTTGCACCGATTCCTCAAGATTCTTACTCATTTCTTGGTTTTGAATGTCTAATTTCTCATTAGCTTCAGTCAAATTCTGCAAAATTAAAGAAAAACCTGCTTTTTAGAAGTGCACATCTTAATACCTGAAAAACCACTAATTGATAGCTACCTTAAATGTAAGACTTGAAAGTCTTACATGGAATTAGCACAGAAGACAGAATTTCACTTCACTTTCAACAAATCCTAACAGCAAATAAAAGACACATCTCCCATTGCCAGTAACTTCATTACCTCTGCCAGATTCACAAATGCAGAGTACATGCATCGCAGAACCCAGCTGCATTATGAATTCTCTTACTCCACATGACTTGATCTGCAAATTGACATAGCTTTGTGAAAAACACTATTGTCAGTAACAGCCTAATAAATACTCAGTAGCATGCATAGATTTTACCTGAATTTCATCCAAATACTGGACAAGCTCAAAGTTCTTTTTGGACAACTGTGATCTGTAGTCAGAATCCTCTCCTCTTCGTAATAGGATTGTTTCTTTTTGAGAATCTATTTGCCTCTGATAGTCAACTACATCCTGACGCAACTGTTCATTCTGCACAGAAAGCAATCCAAACTTAAATCTATTTTGAAGAGTTGAAGACAAAGTTATTGCTTTTCTAGCTACCTAACACAAAGAGCTAAGACAGTCAAAACCCATCCAAATTCTTAATTCTGCTTTTAAAAAAACTTACAAGGCTCACCTTTTTCTTTATGCGTTTTTTCTTTGGATTAAAAAGGAGAGAACAAGACCAAGAGAACAAAGCATGAAAAATATTAGAAATTATCTTTGCTTTAGGAAGACTAAATAAGAATCAACATAGAAACAAAATAAAATAGAGTTTTCTATATACCTGTGCATGCATGTACATACATACACACACATACATTAGAAGGGCATTTTGAGGACTGATTCTCAAGGATTCCCCCCAGGACATTAGTTTAACTTTTACTGTCTGTTTTATTCCCTCAGAGGCCAAGATTACGGGTATTAAATGGTATAAAACATACATTTTTTTCTAGAAACAGCTAGAAAAAAAATCTTTCAAGAGAATGATTAAAAAAAAAAATTCTAGTAATAAAGAATGTTAACTCTATCTTTGCATTTATTGCTATATTAACTTTCATCTTCTTATAATTTTATTTTAACCAGACAATCTTAGCAAAAGCAGCAAGCATAAAGCAAATCCTGTTTAACAGCTACCAAATCTATTTGTCAATAGTATTTCAGAAAAATATTAAAAATTCAGAACACAAAATCCAGACAAAATTAATGCACAACAGGACTATGTAAATTCAGATGTAGACACCTCCTGACTTCAGTTAACGAAGTGTCATTGGAGTAAACGTACTATTTATTTGCTAAATGTGATTAAAATTCCATATTCTCTTTGTACCAGTAACCAGGAAATGTTCCAAAACAGAATTAAACATCATGCCAAACCAAAGGTTACAAATACAGAAAGCTAATAATATATTTATAAATAAAGTTAAAAATACAGTAACACAGCAATAATTCTTTACTAACCTCTCTCCTTAATTTGATGTTTTCATTTTCGGCATCTTCATTTCGAAGAGCAAGCTAGAAGAAGACGGAAAACCTTTATACCTATCATTAACACCACATACTAAGAAAACAAAGAACTCCAGAAACAAAACTGAAAACAAATGCACAGCAGTCCTATTTAATCAGTGGGTGGTTTTTTATTATTTCAGAGGCTCTTTTCAGAACATTGACTTTTCAAAAGATGTACTAGAACAGCTTTTAGAGATGACAAGCTGAAGTTGTTCTTACCTGTTCATTCACTTTCTTCTCTTTTTCCAATTCTTTTTCTATATCTGTTAACTGTCTCTCTTTTTGTTCTAATTGTTTTTCCAGTTGGCGGATCTCATCACGCAAAAAACGAGTATCACGACCACCAGCAGATCTTTGTGCCATCTTAAGAGCATTACAATAACATTATAAATATACTACAGTTCCTCAAAATAGAAAGAACTAAAAAAGCAAAGCAGATGCGAAGACTAACGTGCCTAATGCTTACGAAAAGCAACAGGTAGGGCTCACTAGCTTCTTTCAAAAAACCCCAGAAATCTCTAAAAATAAATGGGATTTATTCAAGTACAAAAAAAGTTAATTGTACATGCAGCTCTTTACAAACCTGAGGCTGGTGAATATTCAAAAGCTTATAAAAATATTAGCTAAAATGTAAGGGTATTATTACATCTCTTTACTAGATTAAAATACGAGTCTAAAAACCCTCATTAAAAAACCCCCATCAAACAGCACTCTATAAACTAACAAAATTTTAAAACGTACCTCTAATTCATTTTGAAGTTTCATCACTTTTGTTTTAAATTGATTTTCTGTTAAAATAGAACAGATATAGTGAATTACCCAGCAAGGTAAGAAGTACATAAAACAACAATGGTTAACCTTAGCCTTTAAATATTTGGCTTCACTGAAGCAACTGACTTCAGAGCAGCTGGTATTTTATTCAGTTCCCTAAACTTAAAAAAAAAAACAACTAAAAAATACAATTAACAAATCACATAGGAACAGCATAAAAAGTTTTGCTTACCACATTTGGCTTGCTCTTCCCCAGCTTTTTCAACTTCTTCTAGTGCCAGCTCTACCTCTTGAGCTTTCATCTGGGAAAAAAAGCATAGTAAACAAAGAATAAATATTTACTACCAACATAAATTAAAATACTCTTCCATAAACCATCATTTAAAATGATGAAAACATTTACAAAAGAACATCGATTTTCTCTCTTTAAACAAATGAAAACACTTCCATTTTCCCCCATGCTGACAATTAAGAATTTCAGATTGTTGAAATACCTTCTTTAGTAATTTATTCTACGGGGCTACCTAAACACTGAAAAGCATACTGCTGAGAATTAAAAACAGTAAAAAAGCCTCTGTAAAATCAATGTGCTAACTTATGCTGCTGTTATTTCTTGCTTTCAGTACATTTATGAGAAAATACAAGAAGTATGATAGACTTACAAGATCGTTTTTAGGATGGCAGTGTTTCTTCATTCATGGTGACATTTTTATTTACTTTATTTACACATTCATGGTGACGTTTTTTGTTTACATCAACCTACCACAAAAACTTCTATTAAATTTAAAATCATTACCAATAACTTACAACTTCTAACCAGGTTTCGAGATATTTGTTTGAATTTTCCATCTATAAAACTACGGTTGCTTAACTATATAACTATGTTCGTCCTATTCATTTTACTTTCCACTGCTACATGCCATAATCCCAACAGCTACAAGCAGATACTCTGGTGCAAGCACACATGTAGCATATAAATGCTCTTAGGAGTAACCAGTGTGTTCAATGCAGGAAATGAAAGGAAATGGAAAGGAAAGGAAATGGAAAGGAAAGGAAATGGAAAGGAAAGGAAATGGAAAGGAAAGGAAATGGAAAGGAAAGGAAATGGAAAGGAAAGGAAATGGAAAGGAAAGGAAAGGAAATGGTAAGGAAAAAAAAAGGGGAGAGTAATGAAGCTGTCATTTAAACAAAAATTTTTAAAAAAATGCATCTGCAGAACTGTAGAAAGTGAGGACTAATACAAACCTTCATTAGCGACTGAGTAATTTTAAAAAGATGTATCAGTTGTTCCGGAGTTTCAGTTTTTAAGTCCTTCCCATCAACCTAAGGAAAGAGACAACAGTGTTTTTATACAGATATCAATTAAATCCACAAAATAAATCATTTTTGTATGTGAAGGGCCAGAGACAGTTTAGGGAAGAATGCATAACAAAACCTTTATGTTCTGTTTTCTCCTTGAGTACCTTGGACATGGTCTCCAGCAATCTGTCCGCTAATTCCTCTTGATGAGGCAGAGCATCCGGATCAACTTTCATAAGCTTCTTCCAATCTAAAATGGGTGCCATATTGATTTTATAATTTTTCCTGGGACAAAAATTAAAATAACAATTATCAGACGTTACCAGTGCCAATCAATTTTATGTCAAATGATTTAAAGGAGGCTGGCCACTGAATCATACAAGATGATTCTATTAACTGTTTTGATTTTGGAACATTGCTTAACATTGTGTTCACATTTTGGTCTACTGCAAACAAGGAGACAACCGTAAAAACATTTTTTCTTTAAGTTAAAAATTACATTACGCATACTCAATGAAATCATGACACTAACAATGAAGATCAGGACACATGTGAAACCTCTATTTTAATATCCTGCTTTTCTTCCCCACCTCTCAATGTGGTATTTTTATGTCACTGAACAAATACAACTGGATGGCATTTGAACCAGTCCTTGTAGGATAAAATCTTCTTACAGTCACAAAATCATTATCTCTAATACTTAAAACACAACCAACACCTGCTTTAGTTTGATACTATGAGCATCCATTTCTTGACATTCATGTCTAAAGTATTAAACTCTGGTATTAAATATCTTTTCCTTTTGATTAGAATACTTGAATTGATAAAGGACAGTAAACAACCTGGAAACTGACAAAAATCTGATCAGTCAGTGGTGCAGTTTTGTTCTACTGCTTACCTTCTGGCTGCTGTGGGCCACAGTGACTTCTCATATACCTGAAAGTCAATGCTGTATCTGAAAAAGGCAGAAGGGATTGAAGTCTTGGATTATTCTATTCTCTGGAGCTGTCTCTAGCCTTTATTATCAATATTTCAAAAATTAGATTCTGCCAAGTTTAAAACAGAACATTTTTTAATCTGCTTATTGCCCTAAATTATGAATATGGCATAAATGGTTAAGAAAATTAAGACAGAAATACAACTAACTAGAATATTAAATTCATTATTATTCAAAAAACTAATGATACAGCAGGGATACATATTTTACAGAAAAAAAAAATCAAGCTCAGTCAATACCTGTAGCTATGCTCTATGCTAAGCATTGTATTTTGAGATCTGTTCCATCATGCACCCTGTTCATCATTCAGCAGTTTAAAGACTCAACAATGGAAACTTCCTTCCTTAATGAAAGGCTGAACTGGTATTACTTTCCCCAAAACTATGCCTAAGCAGGCTGAAAGAAGAGCTGTAAGACTTTAAAATCCGGCTTCATGCTTAAGGAAGGATAAAAATCAACCTTTCCTCATCTTTTCTGAACATGTGAACTACTTGAGAGCTCCCCTATATTTACCATTTCTTCAGCGTTTGCGAAATGTTTTAGAAAACATGCATCCCATATAATCCATGCTTTCATAAGGATGACATCATATATGTTTTTGCTTTTCTGCTTTGTCATAGATGGCAAAGGAAAATAGGAGAAAATCACATGCAGGTGCCTACTGATCTTGGCACTCTTCAGTTAATTGAATACTACTTGATTTCATTAACATACTTGTTTAAGGCTTGTTTTTTTTTTAAATGTATTAATTTTTTCTTAAACAATGAGACATAGGAATTATGGGTATGAAATGCCCGACAATCAATACTATTCTGAAAGCAAATGCACAACCTTACTACTGTCGATCTTTCCCTACCTTCCATCTTGCAAATCTCTTTTTCTCTCAATTTATAGAATAACATCTTAAGAAAGTATCAGTCCTCAAATGTTATCCAAAAGGGGAGATATCTGTACATAAACAAAATAATCCAACTTACTGGGAAACCACCTATAATAAAATGTGGGGGGCACAACCTACGCCCACATGTACGTTCCACAGTATGTACACACTTAAGGACAGTAAGAGAACTCATTTAACTGAAGAGCCTTACGTCATAAAATTTAGCTGATCCCTTGCCCTCAATGAGAACCCGTGCTTTTAGTTGACAGATGATCTGTGTGGTGAGACACTGAGACCACGGCTCTAGGAAAAGCGTGAAACGGATGTGCATTTGACATTAGTTATCACAAGATTCTCTTGACTTACTCAAGGAATCAAACATACACGAAATGGCCAGACATTACAAAGTTCAGCAAGGGCGGACAGAAAAGGTGGGTCTGGCAGGCGCGTTTAAATACTGTCAGAACAATAATGTCCGGTGCTGCCTACAGGAAACCACGTAAAGAGGCAGCTAAGCTACCACGCAGATACCTCATCGCAGTGAAGCAGGAATAGCTGTTCTTTTTTCCATAAGGGCGCGTACAATGCGTATCTCAGAGTCAGGTATACTTGAGCAAGACTGAACACCAAGCAGCAGTCATCCGGGAGATGTGCTCTGCTAACTCCGTAGTAGCTTTACCAGGACTAACCTAGCCTGAAGCTACTTCTGATTTTCAAATTACATTACACAGACTAGCTCTCATCTACTCGCTCTACAGAGCGCCAGATCTTAACCACAAAGCCACAACCCAAAGGGGGTCTTGCGCGGCCTTCCGATTTGCGCCCAATTCGTATAGCCCAGCCGGGGGAATGACCCAGCGACAGACCGCCATCCCTCCAGGACGCTGCCGCCAGGCAGTTTCGCCTCCATTTCACCCGACATTCCGCTGAATTAACAAAGCGCCTTATTTTGCCTCCACCTTCACCGCCGGGCACAGCTGAGGCACCAGCCGAGAGCAGGCACAGCGGGCTGGAGCCTTCTCCGCGCCGCGACGATGCCCGAGGCCGGACGCTTCGACCTGGGACCTGGGACCCGCCGCCCCGCCACCGCCCCCGGTGCTGCCGGGGGAGCGCGGGCCGCCCCGGCCGGCGGCAGGGCAGCGACCTCGGCCTCTGCTTCCTCAGCGCCGCGCCTACTCGCGGNGCCGCTTCTTCCGCGGCCTCAGGTAGGGCGGGTGGCGGCGGGCTGGGAGCTTTCCGCCCCTTCCCACAGACGGGGTTCGGGGGGCGGGAGAGGTGGGCCCAGCGTAGCTGCCAGCCCGCGGTGGTTCCCCGTCGGCGGCGGGTGGTCCTCCCTCCCGGGGCCGTGCCTGCCGGGCCTCACCCGTCGAGCCCTCCGCGCCTGCTGAGCGCCGGGCAGCGGCGCGGCCTCGGTGCCTGGCCACGCTCTCGCGCCGCTTGAGCGGGCCCGGGCCCCGGCTCGGCCCAGTGCTTTCCTCAGGCTTCCTGGCGGCGGCCGCCGCCTGCCCGTTCCCCTCCTCCGCCCGCCTTGGCCGTACCTTCCCTCCCTCGCCCCAGGGCTGCGGGCGACGTCCTCTTTCCCGCCTGACCGGCCGACCAGCAGCACCGCCCAGACATGCGTGTGCTTTGTGTGTAAGGATGTAATAGTCGGCGCCCGGAAGATAGCTTGCAGGGCAGCGCAGGGAAAGATCACATCTGCGAGCTGCTCGTGTTGTCCAAAATTGATGCTGCGATAGATTTCCATTCTAAGGCCCTACCCGAACTGCCCTATCTGGTAACAGAGCGTCTGAGAGCAGAAGTCTAAGGTGACCCTAATTAAGTTACACAGTATGCTTTTGTTTAGTTAACAAATTGTCCAGGAACAGTAGACTAGGTGATGTATTACTGACTCGATCAGTAAACCTTGAGAAGTTGCTTGAGATCTCCCAAGAAGGAAATTTGGGGAAAGATGATTCCCACAGGGGGAGATCATGACCACCGGCTCAATTGAAAAACTAAAAAGACTACCGCCCCCCCCCTTTCTTTTTAAGCACGCATAATAAATAAAAGTCATACTGTAGCTTTAAATCCAAGCAAAAGAAATACAAACCAATGAAAGATGAGTTTCAAAGAGAAACTTAATGTTGTGCTTAATGATTATGTATTAGGTAGGTATCGTGTGTTAGTTGTAATGTGTAAATGTTCGCAAGAAGTTTAGGAGGTGTGCTTGATTTGTGGAGCATCCACCGAGCTCCCAGGCATGTACTAAAAAACAATATCTCTCCAGAGTGTGTGTGAACTGGCTTATTGCACACTGAGTAAAAGAATCCGCTTTTTGGACAACACTCTGATCCGTTGAGTACTGGTGGCCAGCAAGGAAGTCTGAGCGATGGTAGTGATCTGATGGCCCCAAAAGTTTGGGATCCTGTGTTTTAGCTAAATGGGTGTGAGCACATCTTTTCAACTAAGAAAGGAAAACCAGCAACCTCTTGCAGCATGTGTATATCTTTGTATTCATTCTACAGCTGTGGAGAGCTGAAGACGATTTGGTTTTTATTTCTTAATGGAAAGAGAAAGGTGATTATCATGTCATCTTTGGACTCTTGCCTTTTTCTGGGTTATTCATGGTTTTCTTTTTCTTTGCTGTCTCTTGATTAGTGTTGATATTTAATGAAGGCTGACAAGACGCAAAATGGTTGGCACTCCTTATAGTTATGTAACTTCGTCCAGTCATGGCATAACTCTTAGTTCTTGATTTATACCTCAGCCAGAGATTAGTAATTATAGCTCTATATTGTGTAAGAAAAGCAAACTTTGTAGTTAGGGAAGAGAGAGACTGAATTATATTTCATGAATGGGAATCGTTACTAAAAATGAAATCCATTACGGTTAAGGGTAAAACAGCAATTTCCTGGCAGGAGGGACATATATGTGGAGTAGGTGATCCACAGAGAATAAGGCTGCCTTGCTACAAGATGAACTTTCAGGAAGTGGATCCCCCTGTGATACAGAAAATAAAATAATCCATTGATTTTTAGGATGCTTCTGAATATGAACTTTTGTTTTTTTAATCCTCTTCATCAGGTTAACAAGCTGTTAAGGCCCATATAGCTATTTAATATGCATTATTTAATGTGCTTCAGCATTTTTGAGTGTTGTTCTGTTACAGAATCAACGGAAAATATGCCATTATATATACTGGAGTGAAACCCCATCTAGGTTATAATTGTGTAGCGCAGCTAGTAAAGAAGATTGTTGCAGAACTAAACAGGATTTTGAGGTAGGCATGAAAACTTCCAAAAGTGAAAAAAGAATGAAAAGAATGGAAGTCTTAACCCCACACAAAATGAGAAAGGTTTTAAAATACAGAATGGCTTAGAGCAAGTGAATTAGTTTTTCTTTTGTTTTGCGTCACATCTAATTGCATGACAAAATTTTGTAAGTGGATCTTCTTCTTGTGGGAATACATGCTTGTAGTTCTGGAGCCAAATAATATTTTAGCTCTGTAGTAGGCAGCTTGACCTACCATGATGGAAGAGTTAGGCATTCATGTTAAACCACAGTTTTGATATCTGTATGCCATTTCAAAGACCTAATACAAAAACTGCAATATGAGAGATCTAATGGAATGTTGTTAAAAATACCGCAAGAAGTCATATACAGACCAAGCATACTAAATAAGGACATGCACTGCAGAGGCTGTCTTTTCAGCTTATGCCACCCATGTAGCTTTTGTTTGTTTATGGAGTTATCAAGCATGCAGTTTCTGCTGTTGTATTTCTAGAACACTGAGAGTCTTGACCTGTTTGATCAGCATTATTTTAGAGACACTATTTTTGCATCAGTATCCTATGAGGACAAAAAAAAACAACCCTAGAAAGTTTGACTTTGAAGTGTGAGATTCTGTTAATCTTTTTTTAAGGTATAAAATACCTGAAAATACAAACCATACTTATGTAGTTTGTATTTCATCTGACTGTTGCACCAGTTGCATTGAACAAATTGAAGCTAAACCACCAGCTAAACCAGTATCTTAATCTCACCCATTTTTAATTTTTTTTTTTAATGTTTTGAGCCTTGTTTGTACTGGAGTACCCTGAAATGTCTGGAGTGTTAGTTCAGCTGCTTGGTTGCCAGCAAGCTCTTCACAGACTTCCCCCTGGGAAATCTTTCTTCTGGCTTGCAACACGTGTTGGAGCTGCCATTCCTCATCTAGCTGATCCTTCAGAACTGTATGGAGAGAAGGGTAGGGGCCATTGCCTTGCTGGGGAGTGAAAAGTAGTTTATATTGGTCCCATTGCTCTTGATCCATTACTATTTGAAGAGGAAGGTTGCCACGTTAAAACTTTTCATGTTATATTTGTTCTGCTCTGGGATTTCAGCAAGATGAAGGGGAAATCCGGGCATGTTTTGCATTCTTCCTCCTGCTGTCTTCCCAAATACTACTTGCCTTCTTGAATATGAGATTCAAACCCAATAATTTAAGTCTCAGCTGTGCATCTAAGTTGTTTTGTACTGGAATTGTACCTTGGAGTGACATTTTTAAGAGAAGATAAATTTAAAGGCTGTGTTGGAGAGGGACAAGAGAAACAAAATGATCTCTTTCTGTCATTAAATACTCATATCAAGTTAGCAGAAAGAATATTCGCGTGCATCAAAAATAAAAATACGGAAAGGGTGGCAAGTAGGCAAGACATATTAGGACATTAGCAGAGCTTCAGAAGGTAAATTAAAATGCCATTTTTAAGTGACTGTACTACTGGATTTGGTAACTTATTGTATATATCTCTGCTGATATTCATCAATTCAGCCGCCAGCTCTTAGATTAACTTGTTGCTCACCTGTTCGAAAATAAAAATAAACCCAGGAGTGGTTTTAACAGGTCTTTGTTTTCTTCCATGTTTGATAATTTGATGGTTTTCTGCACAAACTGTAAATATGTTTTAAGCAGTTTAGGATCTCAATGTTTATCAAATTACATGTCTCCAGAGCAAATGAGATGCCTGACTATGTTTTGGCAGCTCCTCTGTATATGTCTATCTCTTCAGTGGCTTTAGAAGTCCAAACAGGAGAGCAGGTAGCCCACATTTATGATTAGGTATGTGCATAAATACTCAGTTTGTTTTCAAAGCTTTTCAAGAAACTGCCTGATCCATACACAAATTGCCTAGTTTTTTTGTTTCCAGCAGCCTAATTAATATAACACAAAATTAAATTGAATTGAAATTCACATAGTAATTATGCTTTACATTGCACGTGCAAAGCGCAGTTTATCAAAGTGATTCTGTGGAGTTACAGACTCTGTTGCCTCACTGGTGCTTACATTGTCATCTCCAGAGAACAGTTGCAGTTTGATTATGGTTGAAAATGTTAACAGCTTGGTATGGCTGAAAAGTCTTGGCTGTATTTTTAATATCTATGAATATTTAATAAAGTGTGAATGAAAATATTCTCCAAATATGGGATTAAAAAAAATCAGTCTTTAGATTGCAGTAATTAATGTTCTGTTATGGACAGTGAATAAGGTGAATTTTAAAACAAGTTTTCTGACAGCTTGAACTGACTTTCAAAGTACTGACTGTATCAAAAGCTGCAAATAATATGTCAATTATGCTGAGTATTTTCAGGAGTAGTAAGAGCTTTCATACAAAAGGTGGAACAGGTTGAAACTTTGCAGTTGGGACATCTGTTTGAGATGAATTTTAATGATCACGTTTGTTCCTGTCAGTTTCTGTGGAAATCCTGAGCAGGATTAGGTGGACCATACAACTTTTTCCCATGCAGAAGTGCCATGGTTTTCAAATTCTCTATTACTGCCACTACCCATGTCTTTTTTTCTAAAGTAGAAGACAGTGATTTCCATAGCGTATTTTGTTTGAAGTAGGCTTCATTGGAACAGAAGTTGTTATTAGTGGCCTTCAGGGTATAAAAGCAGCAAATGCCATTACCTAGTAGAGGAAAAATTTCAAATGCATGTTTAAGTTTCTAAAGTTAGGTAGTAAGATGTGGCTAATCAACACAAATACTTGCTTCTGCAAGGGTCTGTTGTTGATGTAAGGTGGCAGATAGCATGTTTATTAGGTGATGGCTAATTATGGAGTGCTAAATAGCTGTTGCATATTTAGAGATTTCAGCTCTATTCCTTCCTAAATACATAATTCCTTATTTTTCCTAATTTTATATGGGCAGAAAATATGGGCTTCCACACTCCCAAATCTCCCAACTGAGAACATTAAAATACCCTGTAATCAGACCAGGTGGAAAAAGCAGTAGCTGTTTCTGAAATAGGGTTGTTAAAGAATTATCTCAGAGTTATGCTTTGATACGGAAAGCAGTATCTGCAAGGGCTTGCTGCTTCAACCAAGACAGTAAACTTATATTGTTAATAAAGAGGTCTCAAGTCACCAAAAACCTACTCATCTTGCAGTGCCTTTTCTTAAAAGGTGAATTTAAATAAACCTTACGGTTGGTTCTGCATGGTGGTATTATCTTGTACCATTAAGTTTTGGAACACAGCATTTAAAAAAAGTAGGCTTGTATATTGGAAAGTCATTACGTGTTCATTGTAGGTCCTTTTCAGATGTCACTGCTCTTCAGTAGTACTAGTGAACTTCAAGAAAGAGGAAGTGCACTGTTCAGAAGCTGTTGCAATCAAGGAATTTCAAACTCTGTTTCTAGCAGGGTAAGAAGCAGCAGCTTCTTCTCCAGATTCTTTGGGGGGGTGAACTAAAAAACTGGTGAGTCGAAGTTCAGAAGTGGGCTGCCTTTTCATGTGTTCCTGCAGTATGCTTTATCTTCTTTTTTTTTTTAATAAGATTACCCTGGCTGCCAAGAAGACCATAAATATGTTCAGACTTAATCTTAGCTTAGTGTTTTAAAGTGCTTTGATCCAGCCTGGCAAAAAGATGTAGCAGCATCCTTTAACATTTAACATAGGGACTTTTTTTCCTTTTTTTTTTTTTTTTTTTTTTTATTACTTAGGTGGTGGCAGCTTTGAAAAAAGGCTCTTGGTTGAAGTAACACCGATAGCCAGTGCTCCAAGTACTACAAAAGAAGAAAAAAAACCCTTCACTGCCGTTACGTGAGTAACGCTGAATGGATTGGTATGATGCCTTTTAAATGATCTTTGTCCTGGTTTTTAGTTTTGTTGCACATGTATTCCTTCCTGTACTACTGCTCCTTTACCACTAGTTGTGATAGGTGATTGTTGTGCTCTCAGGCCCAGGCTGCAAACCACAACTGAGATTACCTGTCTGGATGAGATATCCCTGTGGCCTGTTTTTAGAGGATAGTATACTTAAACCTGAACACAATTAAAAAAAAACAACAAATCAAAGCAAAAAAAACCATTACCAGCATTTCAGGGCTTTGGACAATAAAACAGACTATAGCTTCTAAATAGCTCATCAGCTTTAATGCTTAAACCTTGATAGACATAAGGCTGGTGTTTTTGCGTGTTTATGGATCCACATTATCCGGC
This sequence comes from Scopus umbretta, assembly GCA_013400535.1. Classification (NCBI taxonomy): domain Eukaryota; kingdom Metazoa; phylum Chordata; class Aves; order Pelecaniformes; family Scopidae; genus Scopus; species Scopus umbretta. The sequence goes on from VZTL01037229.1 coordinate 15,670, forward strand.
TAATATTAGCCGTTCTGTGTCCTTGCAAATGTTACCCCTCTCTAGTTTTGGAGAAAATGCTATACATTTTTGTTCAGTCGTCTCTCCCTTTTCTCAAAACTAAGTCAGTGTTCAACTGTCTGTAGCTTTTCAGTATCTTTGGTGCTAACAATTGGCAGTAAGCCATGCTGTGTCAACCAGCGCTCAAAAAGAATGCCTTTGACCTGTAGTTACCTTCTTATTCTTCCAAGGCAGAACAGTGTTTTCAAACAACCCAATGCGTAGTAATTTCAGCTTTTGATCAGGTCACCCATATATTATTTTTTAAATAATCATAAATCTGATGTTTAATAATTTCTAGGGCTTAGGAAGTTTATGCAAGATGAGAGAAAATAATGTAAGATAAAGTTCATTTGTAGTGTTTTTTTCACGCTATATTTCTTTAGACAGGACTCTCATGAACATTCAGTGACATCAGAGCAATTGGCAGAGTTGAGAAAGGAATGACCTTTTCATGAACTTCTATGAAGAATGCAAATGAGCAAAGTGTGAGCTTCAATGGTAAGTTTAACTTTTTATTATTACTAATGTCTTTCTTTACCTGTTCTTGAGTACCTGTATTTATGAAGTTCTTCAAGTTTCCTGTTTATTCTCCAGAATGTTTGAAATTTGTTTTTTAATTGCTTTTGAAATATTTCAAGAAACACCTTTAAGCCTAAAAAACATTGATAATTAACACACTGTCTGCCTTTTTGATAACTTAGTATTCTGTGTCAGGATATTAAATTAGTCGGAGTTCCAGAGAGCTTAATTTTCATAGTTCTCCAGTTTGCAGCATTCACTTTGAACTGCATAGCTGTCTGCTAAAAATGACGTCACAATTTATCATCAGTCTTTTTTTAGTAAAACATGAAACGTAGCAGTATATCCAGCTTGTGTGAGGGCTTTTTAGGGGTGAGACCTTTTAATGAGAGTATTTCTTTTAAACACTAAATTGTGTAAGATGGATGAGACTTGAGGAAAGCTTTCTAGCTTATTGATTTTTAGATATGAGGTGTCACTAACTTCTAAAATACTGGTTTTCTTAATTTGACTTGATAAATAAAGTTTAGTTTTTAATCAGTAACACTGCTCAGGTTTCTGTCCATATATTTCAGCTTTTGTCCATGAAAACTCTTAGAGAAGATGGGTGATGTAAGCCTGAAAGAAGCAGCACTAATAGTTGGTGTGGTGGCAGCCTGCTACTGGAACAGCCTTTTTTGTGGCTTTGTTTTTGATGATGTTTCAGCGATTTTGGACAATAAAGATTTGCATCCTTCTACTCCGTTAAAAAATCTGTTTCAGAATGACTTCTGGGGCACTCCAATGTCTGAGGTAAACGTTGTGAAATACTTTGAGGCATTTAGGAAACGGAAAAAACCTTGCAGAGAGGTTTTTACACTTTTTTTCCCCTAATGTGGTTTTAACAGAATAGTTTGTTTCTGACAGAACTTGGTGGTGCTAGTGTTTTGTATTGTAAGATCAGGAACAGATGTTGCTTATAGTCTTTCCCTTTGTTCAGTAAAAGAACTTGTAAGGAAATGAAGTCACGCCTCACACTTCAAGATGCCGTGTGTTACCTAATTCCAATATCGAAATCGGACAACTGACCATTTTCCCTTCTCCTTCTGCAAAAGCTAGACATTGACATACAAGGGTATCTATTTCTAATTGCAGCCTGGAAAGAAAGATAAGCCCTTTAAACAGCAAAGCTAGGAGTTACTAAATGGGTATTGAATCCATTAAATTTATTCGAGTAAGTATGTTTATGTGAATTCAGAGTATTTGGTTTGTAGCCTATGTACCACGGCTATGTTTTTCTCTGAAAAGCTGCATTGGCATTAAAGTTGTTGATAAGCATGATTAAATGGCTCTGGCTAAAGGATTTACATATAATTTAGAAGGTTACACATTGTGCCATTGCTGAGCAAATGCATAAAAATTCTGACAGTCATAGGTTTTTTGCCTGTCAAGGCATTCCACCTTGTAATCTTCTGTTTTCTTATGTCCGTAACATGCAGGGCTAGTTCCTTGTGAGATACTAATTGCTAGCTCTACATATAGACTTTGATACGTAATTTTCATTTGACCCTGTAATGAAAGCTTCCAGACTCTTTTTCAGATGCCATCTAGTCCTGTAGTCATTGAGAGTAAGTGGGTTCCTAAACTCATCACGGTAAAATTTCAAGTAGTATGTTTCAACATGGTTTTACTGCAGAAAAATCCTAACCATGTGGAGCGGGAGAAAGCAGTCTCATTCAGTGTTAAAACCAACTGAAAGTCAGGTTAATTTTAACTAACTGAAGTCCGATTAATTTGATCATTTGTGGCTTTTAAAATATTTTTTCTTATCTTGTGTTTTTTTTCTCTTTGTATGTGCAATTTGGTTCCCTGTCCCTGCCCCCCCAGTTCTTTCTTAGGCTTTCTTCCTTTCTTTTACAAACATGCTTAGCAAAATATGAACAGGCTGTGGGTTGACAAATGCATTTTGGAGCAGGAAGATGGTGCTAAGTGTAAT